>WOXC01001947.1:0-104070 GCA_011680675.1 Gymnobelideus leadbeateri | reverse complement strand
ATTGCATCAGTTAAAATGGTAACCTATGGATATCTAGTTATTACCAGTTGTAATGTTACAACATAGAAATAATCAATAATGGTCATGAAATTAACTGAATTTTTGAATGCTAAATATGTGAAGTCACCTATTCTATGCAATTAACCCCCAATTCCATAACAGCTCAACCCATGGTGCCTTGTACATTAATACAAGGTAAAAATGTTTGTTGAATTTATAAATGAATTTTCTCACAGTGGGGAAAAAACCCCTAGAAACACACCAAGAAGTAATTATCCTTTGGCCTATTCTTTAATATCAGTGTTTTTCTAAGATGATTATATATTGCATTGAAGGGGGTAAATTTCACAATAATATTTAGAGCTAATTAAAATGATTACATATTTTAAGGAAGTTTGAGGTTTTAATTTTTCCAAGATGTAGAAATGCGATCTACTTTATGATAACCTATGAAGTTAAGATGGTCTACAAAAATTCATTTGAAATTCTATTTCCTCAAGAGCTTACCAGATAATTAATTATCTAAAGATATGAAAAAAATCTCAATAGAGAACCCTAATTGCCAAACTAAAGGATAGAGTTTAGACAGTATTTTGAAAAACTTAGATAAAAAAATTAATCTAGTTAGTTATTGCTAAATTGCCTGATATTTAAAAATAACATTCATCATTGACTCTAAGTCTTTGGCTTAATTTCTAATCTGAAAACTAGGTTACATCTTGATAAAGCAGTTAAATTAAGTTAGTCAATTTGCCTAAATTTGTCATAAAAACTGTATCTTAAAGTAGGTCTTTAATATAAAAATAATGATTCCAGTTTTGTGTAGAACATAATTTCTTTAGCACTATAATACCACATAGAAATAAGAAGTGGCCTAGGGGCACAAATGATATTTGATAGGGTTCATTTGCTTAACTATCATTCATTATAAAGTCTATTCATACTTAGGTAATCATGAATCTGGGTTAAGTGCTGAGCAACGCTATCTGACTTCCTGAATTTGATTTTTGGGGGGCTTCACAAATTAGTGGATACTAGAATGCAAGTTCATTTTGAAGGTTTTAGGTGACCTTGAAGTTAGAGAAACTATTCCTTAACATTTATAGGCTATACTTGGAAGCTAGGTGGGGTATTGTACACTGGGCCTGGAGTCAGGAAGACTAATGTTCAAATTTGATCTTAGACCCTTACTAGAGGTGTGACCCTGGGCAAGTCACTTAATCACTGTCTGCTTCAGTGTCTCATCAGAAAAATGAGGATAATAAGAGGACCTACCTCACAGAGTTGTTGTGAAGATCAAATGAGATAATATATGTAAAGCACAGAGCCTGGTTTATAGTATGTGCTTTATAAATGTTATTTATTATCATTATTACACTTGAAAGAAGAAAAATATATATGCTACGTATCCTTACATTTGCAATTTTGTCTCGGATGGCATTTAGTGCAGTGAGAGACTTCAGAGTAGCGAGAGAGCTTTGATTACTTGCGCAATATAGGGCTGCTTCATCATAGTTCAAGAGAGTGTCAGGAACAAACCAGTATTCACTGTCTTCAATAACAACTGGAGGTCCATGAATTCCGGCCCGATCTGAAAGTAAAGGGAAAAAAAGCATTAATGGATCAATAATTAAAAAAAAAAAAAAGAAATCCACACATTTGAGAAGATTATAGAATTCTGGGAAATCTTGTGATCTAGAGCTTGAAGGCATCTTAAGAGATCTATTTGTATCCTCTTCATTTTATAAAAATGAAACCAGTTTAGAGAGGTCAAGTGACTTGCCCAAGGTCACAGAGCTGAAATGTGACTGAGAAAGGGCTACTATATCTATGGCTGGACTTGGCATAATAATGATATTTTAACTGTAAGACAAAACAATTTATATTTTGAAATATTTAAAAAATAAAAGATATTTTATTTGTAAGGTATAAAAAGCATGGCATGTTTCCTCAACTTACCAGGGTTGAACCACTCTGGTGTCTTTGGAGTGTGCCCTGCACGACAAAGAAAATCTACTTTTAGTACATTTGTGATCACATGTCATAATTAGTGCATCAAAAAGGATTCCTGAGATTATTACACTTCTGGTTAAATCCTGTCATTTAGTACATTTGTGATCACATGTCATAATTAGTGCATCAAAAAGGATTCCTGAGATTATTACACTTCTGGTTAAATCCTGTCATTTCAGGTTAGGACTGGAACCAAATAGGACTAATATGACCAAGGATTTTAATCTTTTTAGTGAGTCAAGAATGAAGGAAGACTGATACCAGAATATGGAAGACTTGGGAGTTTCAGGATCAAGAACTTATCATCTATGAGAGGCAATGAGGGGTAAGGAAAGCTTCTGTATCAGTGGTACTAAATTTGAGATGTTTCTGGGACACACAATTGGAAATATCTAGTATAATTTTTTGGTTATTATTATCATTGACATGGTCTTGCTATCTGCACTGAATATTCCTCTTGCTGTTTAAATTATTCTGTATTTCTTTTTTTTTTTTTTTTTTTTTTTTGCTTTTTGCAGGGGGAAGGAAGGGCAATTGGGGGTAAGTGACTTGCCCAAGGTCACAGGGCTAGTGTTACCTGTCTGAGGTCACATTTGAACTCAGGTCCTCCTGACTCCACAGCTGGTGCTCTACTTATTTTTCCCTAGCCGCCCTTGGTATTTCTTTAAAGAACACTTAGTAATCAGATTTTTACAAGTCTTTTGTGTACTTTGGAAAATCGACCTCCAGATACTTTGTGTATTTTTTAAGGATTTGAGATGGGATTTCTTAGAATTTTTTATTGTATAGAAATGCTTTTGACTTTTGAGGGTTTATTTTGTAGCCTTCAACTCTGCCAAAGCTATCAGTTGTCTCATTTAATATCTTTCTTGATTCATATCACCAGTAATATGAATTGGGATAGTTTTATCTCTGCTTTAACCATATGCTTTGAATTACTTTCTCTTATCTTACTGCTATTGCTAACATTTCCAGGGCTACATTAAATAATAGTGTGGGGAGTAGATATTCTTTCTTTATTTACTCTCATATTTACTGGGAAAGGTTCTAGTGTGTTTCCAACACATATGAGGCTTACATTTGATTTTAGATAGATATTATAATGGTAGAAAAATGTCCCTTTATCATTATACCTCGTAGGGTTTTCAGCATAAATGAGTGTTGCACTTTGTCAAAGTCTTTTTCTATATCAAAATAATCACATTTTAGATGTTTTTGTTTTTAATATGATTATTTTGATTTTCTTCCTTCAACTGAACCATCCTTGCAACCCTGCTATAAATCCAAGTTGTAACAATGATTTCTTAGATTTATCACTATAATCTGACAGGATTTTATTTAAAAATTTTAAATTGATATTCATTAATGATATTAGTCTATAGTATAGAGTTCTCCTTAACTGGTTTATATATTAAAACTAGATTTTATAAAAGTAATCTGGTAGGGTACTTTCCCCCTCATTTTTCTGAGAATAAATTGTTAAGTACTTGATGCTAATTGTTCTATAAAAGTCTGATAGAATTCCACTGTGAATCAGAACTGGGATGTTCCCCTTTCTCTCCCCATCTACTCCCCATCTCTCCCCATCTCCCCCACTTCAGCAGTTCTGTATCTACTTCTTTTTCTTTTTAAGAGATTGGATTAAGATCTATATTTGATCTTATATTAATTCATATAGTTCATATTTTTGAAGGCATCCCTCTATTTCTTCCATTCTCATTTTTGTTAGTATATAACTGCGTAAAGTAGGTACTGATAAATTACTTGAATTTCTTCTGGTTTTGCTGTGATTTCACTTTGTTCATTTACTATTTTTTTGGTTTGATTTTCTGCCTTTAAAAAAAGCAGACTAGCCAAAGATTTAACAATTTTATCAATCTTTTTAAGGAATCAGCTTTTAGCTTTATTTTTAATTTCTACAGTTTTTTGGTTTCCAGTTTATTTCCCCTCTAATTTTTATTATCTCTTATTTTATGTCTGCTTTCTAGTTCTTAAAAACACATTTTCAGTTCATTAATGCCCTCTTTTTCTACTTTGTTGACATGTTTATAGTGGTATAGTTTTTCCTCCGAGAACTGTTTTAGATTCATCTCAAATTTTGGTATGATATTTCATTATTATCTTTTTCACTCACAAAATGGTTGGTTCTCTGATTTGTCCTTTGACCCTTCTAATTGTATTTTCATACATTTTATACTTCATTCTAATTGGACTACTCTGTAGTCCCTGAACATGCCTAGAGCTTTCCTGCCTCAGTCTCTTTGTTTGTGCTTTTTAGAACATCCCCCTTTCCTCTTCTTTGCTTGTTGAATTCCTACTTTTTTTTTTTGCAAGGGGAAGGGCAGGGCAATTGGGGTTAAGTGACTTGCCCAAGGTCACACGGCTAGTAAGTGTGTCAAGTATCTGAGGCCAGATTTGAACTCAAGTCCTCCTGACTCCAGGGCTAGTGCTCTATTCATTGCATCCCCTAGCTACCCGACCCCACTCATTTTTAAAAACACAACCTAAATGCTACTTCCTTCAGAAAGCTTTGTCAGAGCTCCTCTTTTAGTCAAGATCATCTCCACTCAGTGCTCAGTTTTCCATCTTCCAGCTTACTGTGTGCAATTATCTAGGTATCAGCCATATCCCTTTACCAGACTAATGACAATGTTTTATTTAACTTTGCTAATTTCCCTTATCCCTTTGTGCTTAGCACAGTGTTCTCTGAATGTGGCAATACTTAGTAAATTTTTGTTGAATCAAATTAAGGAATCACAGTCTATGCAAGGAGGTACAGTAGTATAAGATATTGCTGATTGGGGAATTCATTCTATGGAGTTAGACTCCCAAGCTTGAAGATGATTTTCAGAATGTCCATAGTTCTGGTTATTGACTTGAGATTCTATGCTTACTATGTAAGCCTTAAATTTATAGTGCTGGGACTGTGTCTCAAGACTTTTATGTTGTTGAACTTTTTATGGAGACAAAACTATCATGGGAAAAATCCCGTATTAGGAAATACCACAGGATGCAACTAGAGAAACTCAAAAAAGAAAAAAAAAATACAACCAGCAAATCACAAGGAAAAAAAATACACTAATACTGTACCCCACCCATCGCTCACTCCTAGCATACATATGAAATATATTCTTCTCTGTCACAATTTATTTAATTTTTTTAACTAGTAAAGAGGCAAATACTAATAGACCCCTCTCTCAAGAATATTTCCTACTCAAACTTTACCTGATTCCTAATATACAGAACTGTATTTAACATACTTTTAAAAGCTTATTCATTTTGCAAACCTTGAAAAGGTTTTCTTATTTTTTCTTATCCTGCTGAACTTCTGTTCCTGTTTCATGGCTTTATGGTTTTTCAAGTAAGCTATGTTATCATAAGCTTCCATCATTCTGCCCCATTTTTCTTTATTCATTTTATTTGGGAAAAAATGTATTTTCCAACTCCTTTATTGCATTTTACTTTCCAGTGAGAAGTCTTCTATTCCAAATTAAAATCTATCTAAACTCACTTTAATCCAATCAATTAAACAAATGTTTATGAAGTATTTGCTATGTGACAGATACTGTGCTAGGCATTGGTGCTCTCAGAGAATTCATATTCTACTGAGGAGAGGCGTGTGGAGGTAGAAATTCATCATGAAATAAAAATAGGTATAACACAGAATAAGGATTGAAGGAGGTAAAGGAGTTATTACATAATGTAGAATAGGAACATTTGAGGAAGAAGGACTGGAGCAGGTAAAGCTAGGTGGAGGAGGTAGAAACTAAACTGTTCCCAGAAACAAAATAACATTTCTGAAAAGTGAAGTTGAAGTGGGAGTGTATTCTAGTCATGGGGGAATAGTTTGTGCAAATGTACAGAGGTGGGAGATGACACATTTGTTTCTTAGAAAACAAGTCATTTAGTTTAGTTGGAAGTTATAAAAAGAATCAATGTGAAGTTAAGTCAGGGAGAGGTATAATGGAGCCAGATGTAAAGAGTCTTCAATGCCAGATGAGGATATGGGGATTCACTGCACGTCTTTTAAGCAGGGTATATGTATGGTAAGGGTTAGGAATATCAGACCTGTGTCTCAAGTGGATTTGGGCAGTTGTGTTAAGTGTACACCATGGAGGAAAAATACGTTTGGCAGAGATCAATTAGCAAACTATTACAATAGTCCATAAAAGCAGCGTTTGAGCACCTAAACTTTGGTGGTGGCAGGTAAAGAGAAAAAAATGAATAAGAGAGGTGCTTTAGAGGTAGAATTGGCAAGACATGGAAACTAATAATGTCTTAGTAAAGGAGAGGGAAAGAATTGGTGATGATTATCTTTTTCACTCACAAAATTATTGGTCCTCTGATTTGTCCTTTGATCCTTCTAACTGTATTGTCATGTACTCTATAATTCATTCTAACTGGACTACTCGGTAGTCCCTGATCATGCCCATATCAATCAGATAAGGTTTTGTCCTTCTGTGACTGGGAAGATAATGTGTTCACTTTGAGGGGCTGATAGGACATATAGGTGGATCTCAGACTAGGAACTCACAAGAAAGAGAAAAGAGCTGAGTTAGATTTGGGATCATTTTCATAGAGGTGATATCTGAACAAATGGAAATAGAGTTGGAAAGAAAGCAGTGAGAGGACGAAAGAGGGTTTAAGGAAAGAGCATGGGCATAGACCTCTATTTAGAAGATCAGAGGAAAATAATGATCCATCAAAGCAGAACAAGGAGGAGACCCAGAGGAAAGCAACATTGAGAAGCCAAGGAAGAAGAGAATATCCAAGGATATTCAAGAAAGTGGACAAATTTGTCAAATTCTTCAGAAATGTCAAGAAGGGTAAGGGCTAAGAGAAAAGGTCATTTAGCAGCTAATTAAGAGGTCAGAGATGACCTTTGAGAGAGCAGTTAAGGAGAGTGATGTGGGTGGACTACATAGAAGTTTCCTTTCCCTTTAAGTCAAAATGCCAACCCTTATGGAGAAATTTTTTAAAAAGCACACTTTTTATCTTCATCTCTAGTCTTTGTCTTTTAACCTAAAAACAGGCTACATATGCTTTCCTGGTTCTCTATAGTATGCACAATGTGAAATCAATACCACAAAAAATTACCTTTTGGTATCTGGCATGCCCATTCAAGTTTTATATCACAAGCAAAGGGTCTTAAGTAAATAATCAAGTCCCTGCCTTCATACAAATACCAACGTCTTCTCCATATCATTTGGGTGACCTATAAAGAAGGGAAGTAATCACAAAATGCATTAAGATGTCCAGTAGACATTTCATTTTATTTAGTATTTGCTCAAAGGTCAACATATATTCATATAATATGGTTACCATCACCTGGAAGATCCAGGCAGTCATTTCTGTTTGAGATCCTATTCATAAAAGATATTTTATCTTTTCCTGGGATATAAAGTGAGAGGTTGATAAAAACAGGACTGCTCTTACAGAGATAACTAAAACATCTAGTTTTAAATAAAAAGAGCCTAATAATGACCATGTCTTACAGTTTTTTTCCCTCAGTCCTCATCGTCCTTGACCTCCCTGTTGCAATGGACATTACTGAGGAGGCAGCATGGTCCACGGGGAGGAATGCTTGGTTTGGAACCAAAGGATCTTTGATGTTCAAATGCAAGTTCTGTCACTTATTACCTGTATAACCATGGGGAATCATTGAATTTCTCTGGGCCTGAGTTTTCTTATCTATAAAGTCAGTGGGTTGGACTAGATGACCTCTGTGGTTTTTTTCTAGCTCTAAAACCTATGGTTCTATGACTGCCTCATTTTTCTTGACTCTCATCTTTTGCATTCTGATATACTACATTCTTCTTGATTTCCTCCTCCTTTGATCATTCCCTCTAAAGTTCTTCTTCCTCCTGCCATTCCTAATGGCCCCATCATTCTCCTAGTCATCTGGTCTCAACCTTAGGTCTCTTTACCTCTTCCTTCTTTCTTGTTCACCATTCTCAATCAGTCATCAGGTCCTACTGATCCCTTCTTTGCAGTGTCCATACCCATCATTCTTTTTCTGTCACCATTACCACTATTCTATTTGAGGTCTTCATCACCTCATGCCTAGATTACTGAAATTGTCATTCAATTGGCCTCCCTAAATCCTGAGTCTCCTGGCCCTGCAAATTGAAAACAGATTGAGCTTTCTAAAATGATCATCTTGATTTTTAAAAAACTCTCTGGCACACAAACATTCTGGCTCTCTATTGTTTAAAGGACAAAGTCCAATTTCCTTATCCTGAGATTTGAAGGTATATATAACCTAAACTTGGCCACCCTTTCCAAACATCTTTTGGTACTACTCTGTGTGATCCCTTTGATCAGCCAAGTAGGTCTACTCCCATCTCCTGCTGAATACAGCTTATATTTTCCTGTCTTTGAACTTTTGCTTATGCCATTTATCATGACTGGAATACCTTCCCTCGTATTTTATTTTCTACCTATCAAAATCCCTTCCATCTTGCAAGGTCGATTACAAGGGCCATCTGTCTCATGAAGACTTCCATACAGAGCTTTCTTTTTGAGCTCTTAGAGCATTTACTGTCTGTACCACTTACTTGGCCACTTTCTTATTGTGTTATATAGATAATTATCTTTTTATGTACATATAAATTTCATTATAAGATAAATGTGGTTAAATGTGAACCTAGAATATCTTTTAAAAAATTCTCAGAGAGGGGCGGCTAGGTAGCATAATGAATAAGAGCGCTGGCCTCGGAGTTGGGATGACCCAGGATTGAATCTGGCCTCAGAAAATGAGCACCCACACATAAATAATGACTAGCCGTGTAACCTTGAGCAAGTTACTTAACCCCAACTGCTTTAAAAAAATTTCTCAGAGGTCATAACATAGGGTCCTTTTGCATAATGGATACTCACTATATATCTCTGACTGAAAAAAAAAAAGCTACCATATTTTTAGTAAGTATCCTGTGGTAACCAATCATGTAACTTACTTTGAAGGCAGCACAGTCTCTGATGTCATAATCTTCCTGAAACTCATTTGATATGACCACAGTAGATACCTGCAGAAGAAGGAGAACTCAGAATTACGTTTACCTGATAAAGATTTGCAGTTCAGAAGAGCAGGTAGGATCAAGATTAGAGGCCATATTCTATGAAGCAGAAATCAGTTAAATCAGCTGGCTGCAAATGTAAGCCAATTGCAGAGATCATTTATAAATGGGTTTCTGATAAGTTGAGTATATCTCTCAAGTCTGCAAAGAAAGCAAAGTATCTCCCCCCAAGTGTCCACTAAAAAGACTGAAATAATACTATATACATTTCTATAGTGCTTAACAGCCACAGAAAGCTTTACAAATATCATAGGATCATGGATTTCCTGCTGGAAAGGAGTTCGTGGGTATCTAGACCAAGTCCTTTCCTTTACATATGAGGAAACTGAGAACCAGGAGGTTAAGTGATTTGCCCAAAGTCACATAGGTAGTAAGAACCTAGAATCTGAACTGAGATCCTCTGTCTTCAACAATTCTTCCTACTGCATAATGCTTGCAGTACCCATTTAAGGCAGTGTACATATTACTTCCCCCATTTTATAGATAGTCATTACTTTGAACTTAAAGGGAAAGCTAAAGCAAGTGTTTAAGTGGCTACTGAAAGGCCATAGAGCTAGTAAATTTTGAAGCCAAAATGTCAACTCAGATCTTCTGGTGTCAAGCCTAATACTTTTTTTTCCAGTAAGCTAAGTTATTAACATGTAAGTAATAGGATGTATTATGATCTAACAAATTACAACATGTCACAGGTAATTGTGTTTGTAAAGAAGGAGTGGTGATTCACGTGGAGACTAGTAAAAGAAGAACCAGAAAGCAAGAAACCATCTGTGTACCTTCAACATGGGAGAGGGAGAGGGAAAGAAGAGAGGGAGGGAGGGAGTCTCAGTTTCATTATCTGTAAAACTAATAATAGCAATAATATTCACTAGCATTTATATAACACCTTAAGGTTTACAAAGTACTTTACAAATATTATCTCATTTGATCTTCCTAACAAGCCAGTGAGGTGAGTGCTATTATCCCCATTTTACATATAAGAAAACTGAATTCCTATTCTACCAACCTCACAGGGTAGGTACACTGAATCAAATGAGGATTTTTTAAAAGGCTTTGTAAACTAAAAAGGGAATAACAAATGGTCTGGGATTTCATTATTACAGGGAATTCCTTTTGAAGGAAACTCCTTCTACCAATATAAGTCAGCACCTTCTCTCACCTTGGAGTCCTGAGACCTAAGGATGTTACAAACATGCTCAATCTAGGAATAAATAATACTTGTTGGAAAGCCAGAAAGGTTTTCATTACCTTTGTTTTACATTTATTCTCTCCTGAATAAATGGGTACCCTCTTCAAAAGACTACAGAGAATCAGACAAATGCAAGCCCTTTTATGCTGCTTCCATTCAAATTTCCTGCCTTGTTCTTCCTTCAGAAGTGGAATTGGTCCCAGCTCTTCTGGAGTACAATCTTTCTGACTTGCCCACTACACATACGTACTCCTTAGTATGTTCCCTCCATCCAATATGAGCTTCATGCATCCCATGATCAGATAATGAGTCTCTAATTCTATGCGGGGTGTGTCAGTTACTATTGCATAAGGCTAGTTAAGCATGTGTGTTAATGAAAAGTTAGTGACTATCCCTTAGTCTGAGTCAGTCTGAGTCAGCCTTGCCCAGGCCCCTTCCAAGGGAAAAATTACAGATTTCTTCCAGCTATATGATTGGATAGGGTGCTCTACCCCTCCTCTCTTATCCTGATTTACACCTTCCTGCATGTCCTGTGCAGCATCCACTGTTCCTACAGAATTTGTGGAAACCAAACCACTGGCATTTCTCACAAGAGCTACCCAGAGCACTGAGAGGTCAATTAACTTGACCAGAGTCACAGAGCTAGTACATCTCAGAGGTGAGACTTGACCTCTGGTCTTCCTGGCTCTAAGAAACAGTGAACTTCAAACTATAAAACACTGTACAAATATAAGGCATTCATTATTATAAATCAGACTCACCACCACTACAGGGACCATAAGGATTCTCTGAGGCTGACATGGATGGATTACCTCACTATAATTAAATTATAGCATTAAAACAAGTTCCTCTTTCAAAATGCAAAACCCCGAATTGCCCCACTGCATGTAGTTTTCCAAAGGAATGCAGGAAATAAATAAGTAAATGTAGGAAAAGAAAGCGGAAGGATTAACTCACCGGTGTACTGTCACTCCATTGCCAAGATCCTTGAGAATCTGGACTCCTTTTATTTAATCCTACCCAAATCCAACGCTGGTCACTATGTAAAGAAAAGGAGAAAAAGGGCAGGGGAAAGTTTGATCAACATCATATTTTCCAAAGTATTTAAGGAGGCACTAACTGAAGAGTAAACCGAATTCAACTTGGGTATTGCATTTGTTTATTGTTTAAAAAAACAAAGTTTTGTACAATATTAGGCATTGTGGTTGTACGGGGTGGCCCCAAAAGTTTTACAAAGTTTTAAACTTTAATAGTAATAAACTATAACGGTATTAGTAGCTATTAGTAGCTACATGAACACTTCTGGAACATTCTACATAACATGACCCATCTCTTAGATGAGTTTACAATTTATTTGAGAAGACAAGACACGTAAAAAGATAACAAAGATAGTATGCATTGTGTGGTAAGTTAGTGGTATGATACAGGTATTAAGGTCAAAAAAAGAGACAGCTATGGGCTGCTGGGGTCTGAGGAGACTTCACAGATGAGGAAGTTGACCATGAGTTAATTTTTGAAGAACAGAGAGAATTTAGAAAGGAGAGAGAATAGACATTCAAACAAGAGGAAAATATGGATGCAGAAGTAAATATAGGGGAAGCTAGGTGTCAGAGTGAATAGAGCACCAGCCCTGGAGTCAGTAGGACCTGAGTTCAAATCCAGCATCAGACACTTAATGCCTACTAGCTGTGTGACCTGGGGCAAGTCACTTAACCCCAACTGCCCTGCATTCCCCCCTCCAAAAAAAAAGTAAATACAGTATTAGACAAAATTTTGTCTCTTGGGTTCTTTTTGGACAGAGATCATCCCCTGAAACATTTATTAAGCCTTTATTATACTAGGAACTATGGTAGTAGGCACTGGGAATGATGGGGTGCTTGGGATGTATATATGTTTGTAACATCATTCTATGTTTGTAACATCAGTCTGTAATATCAATCTGTAACATCAGTTTGTAAATGGGGTGCTTTGGGATCTATGTCTGTAAAATCACATCCCTCCCCCAGTCTCAAAGCCCTTTCCCCCTGCCAGCACTCTGCCCAGCAACAACTCATGAACTGTTTATTTCTGCTTGAAACAATAACAAGCTACCTATGAATCCTTCACTAAACTATCTATAAACATTTTAGCTTAGGCAAATGTTATCTCCCTTAGTTAGAGTGGCCAGCTGCACCATGAATCCTTCTATACCCTATCTATAGGGTAACTCCTTAGCCAATTATACCCATACTGTGTCTCCAATGGCCTTGGTTCCCAACATCCATCTTGTCAAGCTTGACATCGATGGGTGACAGACTGGGCACTCCTCAGTGGCCATGACCGAGGGTTGACTTTAGTGACACGTCAGGCCTAAAACCACACCTCCAGGTAGCCCCCCTTGGGCTATTTCCCAGTGAATTATGGGTAATACACCTGGCAGTGGATATTAAAAGTGCATGGTCCTTTAAGCACTGACCACTCTTTAACTCCTCCCTGATCCCACCCTTACTCACCTAGTTAGCATAATTGACACCTGATTTACTGTCTTGACTCCTTAAAACTATGCCTATGTTTTCTTTAAGTTTGCAAGTTCCATATGAATCCTTGCCCGCTTTGCTGTACAGTGTAACAATAAACTTTACAATCTCAGCTTCCAAGTTTGCTTGAGCCTGGTGAATTCTTTGCAGACTGAATGGCAAGGTTTCTGGTCACTGAGAGTGATCAGTGTCCCTGATAAAACCTATTACCTTTCCCTCATCAGGAATACAAAGGTAAAATGAAACGGTCCTTGGCTTCAAGGAGGTTCCATTTTATTGGTGTAAGCCAATTTGAACATGATTGAATTTTCTGAAGACTACCACAATGACCAGTTATTATACTGCATAATGGTTTGATGCGGGTTGTTGGCCTTATAAAAGGGGACATTATGGTATACACAAAAATTATTGGGAGATAATCTCTGTGGGCTAAGCTTGATTATCTTATTTTACTAAGACAATGGCCACTCTGGCCCCAGAACAAACTAGAAATGTGGGGGACACATAGATCAGACCCTAGAGGTCATGGCCAGGTCACAGGTGTCCTCACTATCAAACCTATGTAATCTGCATAAAGAGGAAATGTAGATAAATAAAGTGAGGAATCTGAGGAATTTCAACTAACCCCAATTCTACCTGGAAGGACAGAACTGTATAACCTCACTCCTGCTTCTGTATCAGTGTGGGGGTGTTCCCAATGAGTACCACACCCACTTCCTCTTTTGCCCACTCTGTTTTTGAGTTCTTTTAGTGAGAAGGGGTTCCCCATTTTAAGGGGCATCGCACGTGGATCTTCCTGGGGGGCCGCAGGGAAGCAGTGGACAGCTGAAGCTGGTCCCAGCTAACTCCCTGACCCTGCCTGGGAAGTCCTGTGATCCCCACAAGTGTGTTTCTCACAACCTGAATCTGTACTGCTCCTGGGTTAGAAGTAAAAGGTGGATGGTACATCTGCATGACTTCTGAAGCAATAAAAAGTGGTTTCCCTTCTCAAAATCAATTACTGAATCAAATGGCTTAGACAAACTTCTCTTACATCGTTTTCTTAGTCTTAACAGTATAAAAATCTTAATTTTAATAATAAAAATCTTATTAAGCATCAAACAATTTCATTTACCTTGATGACAGAAAATTATTATTTACCTCACTTATCATATGAACTTTTTCCTTTGGAAAGTGAGAAACTAACCATCTCATCTTGATCACCACTATGTCCATCCTCTTTCATGGGAAAATATCCCTAACCTTTAATCTTTCAAGATGTTGCCAGTTTGAATCATCAAGACCAGGTAGAGTTTTTGCAGCTAAAAGCAAAAAAAAGGGGGGGAATCTGTTTTCTGATTCTGTGATAGATGTCAAGCTAGAAAAAGTTGCTTGAGAGTGGCAATGTATTTCAGGGAAGATGTTGGAAATACAAATTTAAATTCTAATGAGGGATCGTGGAAGACTGGAAAAGTCAGAGGAGGAATTAGTAGCACTTGAGTTGGGCCAAATTATTTAGCTCTTTTGCACAGTCAATGAAAAGTGCCTTTGGAGGTTTTATTTATTTATTTTAGCTTAGTGGAACAAGTTCTATTTAGTTTTATTAAGTTTCAAATTAGATAAAATTAAGACAAACATCAAGTAATAAACCACTGATAATTAACCTTTTAGACTTTTCTACTCAAAATGCACAGCCCTATGATGTTTGACATTTTTTTTCTTCTATGAAATAGTCCTGCCTTATTTGCCCAATCTTCTCTTTTTTAACACAAAATTTCAATTCTCACGGGAGAGTTGTTCACTTTCCCTTTAATATGACATGACATGGCCAATCTAGACTTTCTCTATTCCTGCTTTTCCACTCACCTTAAATGCCCTCTCTTCACCTATTTACCTTTCTAAATATTAAATCTCTTTCAAGGTCCAGCTAAAGTACTGCTAAATCCCCCTTTGACTTTTCCAGCCCACCATGATCTCTTCTTCATCAGTACTCTTGTGGCACTTGTTTTTTTCCATCTCATTTTCTAATACAAATACCTACTGCTATGAATCACAAGAATCATATAATATTAGTTCTGAAGGCTACTTAAAATTTCCCTGCCTATCTTCCACCCCCCCCCAATATAGATGAGGAAATTGAGATGATTTATGGGTTTAAGTTACTTCTCTCCCATGATCATAGATAACAAAATTGGTTATGTACTAGTTTATAACTAAAAAAGGAAGTAATGTTCACCAGGATTCTGGTATGTAATTAGCAAAATGCCTTAAAAAATGCCTTAAAATTAGCAAAATGCCTTTAAAAAAACACAACATTCTTTAGTCAAAGAGACATGTACTTCCATACTCCATATATAAGAGGGCAGTAAGCCATGGAAAGGCAGTGGGCTATAGCCCATTTAAAGGAATATAATTCTTATAGACTAACTCAAAAGGCAAAAGGGGTCCAAAAAACCACTGAGGAGAAGAATGCCTTAAAAAGCTGAATTGCCCAGATGGAAAAAGAAATCCCAAAGCTCACTGAAGAAAATAATTCCTTCAAAATTAGAGTGGAGCAAATGGAAGCTAATGACTTTATGAGAAATCAAGATGTTATAAAACAGATCCAAAAGAATGAAAAAATAGAAAACAATGTGAAACATCTCATTCGAAAAACAACTGAACTGGAAAATAGATCCAGGTGAGGTAATTTAAAAAATTTTGGACTACCTGAAAGCCATGATCAAAAAGAGAACCTAGACATTATCTTTCAAGAAATTATCAAGGAAAATTGCCCCGATATTCTAGAACCAGAGGGAAAAATAAAAATTGAAAGAATCCACCAAATCACCTCTTGAAAAAGATGCCAAAAAGAAAACTCTTAGGGATATTATAGCCAAATTCCAGAGTTCCCAGGTCAAGGAGAAAATATTACAAGCAGTCAGAAAGAAACACATTGAGTATTGTGGAAACACAATCAGGATATCACAAGATCTAGCAGTTTCTACATTAAGGGATTGAAGGGCTTGGAATATGATATTCCAGAGGTCAAAGGAGCTAGGAGTAAAACCAAGAATCACCTATCCAGAAAAACTGAGTATAATACTTCAGGGGAAAAATAGATATTCAATGAAATAGAGGATTTTCAAGCATTCTTGATGAAAAGACCAGAGCTGAACAGAAAAACTGACTTTCAAATAGAAGAATCAAGAAAAACATGAAAAAGGCAAACAGGAAAAAGAAATCATAAGGAACTTATTAAAGTTGAACTGTTTATAATCCTACATGGAAAGATGGTATTTGTAACTCATGAGATTTTTCTCAGTATTAGGATAGTTAAAGGGAATAAGTATATGTAGATATGTATAAGTATAAGGGAATAAGTATACACACATGTGTATATGTATGTATATATGTGTATATGTGCAGATGTGTATATGTATATGTATATGTATGTATATATGTATGTGTGTGTATGGACAGAGGGCACACAGTGAGTTGAATATGAAGGGATGATATCTAAAAATTAAATTAAGGGGGACAGACAGGTTACAAGCAGAAGTTACAAGACAACCCTTGGCTTTGAAAACCCAGATGTTGATGCTTCCCTCTCTGGTAACACACTGGGGATGGATGTAATGGTTGGACAGTTGGAGGCCTGTCTGCTGAAATGTTTCTCTGTCTTGTAACTTCTGCTTGTAACCTGTCTGTATACTCTGAAGTTCGGGGTGCTGACCTTTTCCCCTGAACTAGGTAAATGATATATTTGATTGATTAAAGCAAGATTGTTAACCCATTTTGAGTTGCTTTCCTTTAGAAAAGCAGATCTAAGAACCTGTGTTAGCAGTCACCCTGGGGATGCTAGGGTGCTTGCTGCTACAAGGAGGGAATAACATACACATTGAATTGGATATCTTACCCTACAGGAAAATGGAGGGGAAGGGGATAAGAAGGATGAAAGAAGGAAAGGCAGATTGAGGGAGGGGATAGTCAGAAGCAAACATTTTTGAAAAGGGACAGGGTCAAAGGAGAAAACAGAATAAATAGGGGGTGGGATAGGTTGGAAGGAAATATAGTCTTTCACAATATGAGTACTATGGAAATGTCTTGCATAACGATACATGTATAACCTCTATTGAATTGCTTATCTTCTCAATTGGGGGTGAGGAGGGGAAGAAGGGAGAGAATCTGCAAGTCAAGGTTTTAAAAACAAATGTTAAAAAATTGCTTTTACATGCAATAGGAAAGTAAGATATACAAGCAATGGGGCATAGAAATCCATCTTGACCTACAAGAAAGTAAAAGGTAAGGGGGTAAGGAGGGGATTTGGGGGAATAAAAGAGAGGCATACTGGGGGAAATGGTAATCGGTATGCTTGCCATCTTGGGGTGGGAGTAGGGAAAAGATGGGGAGAAAATTTGGAACTCAAAATCTTGGGGAAATGAATGTTGAAAATTAAAAATAAATAAATAAATTCTGAAAAGATAAAGTATAATTCTTAAAGTCATGAAGCTCTGGGCTTGAATCTGCCACATAGGGGCAATGTAACTACTTGAAAATTATTGCCTCTCTCAGTCCTAGTTTCCTCATCTGAATAATACTTCTATTTCTCATGAGGTGGTTGAGAGAATCAAAGGAAAAAATGTATGTGAAGCCTTTTGCAAACTATAAAATCACTCTTTACATGTTAGCTATTATCATGTAATCAAGTAATATTTACATTCTACCCCAAATATTACAAATACAAAATAGAAGTAGCAGTGCTATTCAAATTTCTCATTTCCAATGGCTTGTTTTTTTAACCTTACTTTTCTTCTTTCCCAACTCCATTCTTGCCCACCTCCTTTAAGAAGAGACACTGCCCAAATTCTCCAATCACTCATTTACAAGACCTTTCCCATCTTTTGAGAATGATTTTTATTTTGATTCAAAAAATTATTCCATCTTTCGTTCTAATTGATTCAATCTACATTTTAAATGTTTTGAATGTAGAATACAACAATAATTCAGTTTTTCATCAGGATCCCTGGTCTTTCCTTGATAAGGGACAATAAAGAGTGGTTAAAAAAAAAGGAATATAATAGTTTCCTCCAACCCACATAAAGTCAAAATGCCTCTTCTTTACTCTGGGTTTTGGAAGAGATGAAAGATGGCAAGAACCTAGGAAAAAGGGGTCTGAAGAGATTTATTCAAAAATGGGTTGATAGAGATTCAAAGAGTAAACACTGTTCTCTTTACCTACCCTTTGTTAACTTCAATGACTTGGTATAATTTTAGGGTATTTGTGGTCAAGTAGTTATATTATAAACAGGTTAAAACATGTAAGCAATATCCTTACTCTCATCTCAAAATGGATTATCCATAGTATCTGGTTACCAAGGGAAACCATCTCAGCCATCACCTCCAAAACACAATTTGATGAAGAATTTTCATCTCAAAAGCCTCAGATTTTTCTCTACAACTATTTTTATCACATCATAGGAGGCAGTGGGCACTAATATGATGTGATTGCAAAACCTGCTTTAAATCTATGAATATATATATTTTTCCTACAATGACTGTCTGTCATGTTTGTCTTTAAGAGTTACAATGTATGTGTGATGACCAACTTTGATAGTCTGGACTCTCCTCAGCAATGCAAGGTTATAAGACACCTCCAAAAGACTCATGATGGAGAGAGATGTCTACATTCAGAGAAAGAACTAGAAAAAACAGAGTTTGAATACAGACTGAAGCAAACTACCTGCTCTCTTTCCTTTTCTTGTTTGGTTTTGTTTCCTCTTTTCCATTTTTCATTCCATCAGTTACAATCCTTCTTTACAACCTAACTAATGTCTAATGTGAAAGTATTTGCAGATCCTATACTTGATTGCACGCTGCCATGGGGGGTGGGGAGGAGGGGAATGGGGAGAAAATTTGAAACCCAAGGGATTGTGGAACTGAATCTTGTAAACTAAAAGTAAACAAACAAATTAATAAAAGACAAAACAGATCAGAAACAATAGGACTATACACAGCCGGAGAAATCCCCTATCACTTAAAAGAAATGTAAGGGGTGAGAAAAAGATTCTCATCATTTTCATCTCCAGAGATTATCAACATGATTTTATATAATCCAACATTTACCTCCACTTTTCTTGTTCATAGGTGGGTAATTTCTTCACCAGAGTGATTTCTGAAGAATAGCTAATACACCTCTTTGTTGGTATCCCTGACCCAATCCCAGTAGATGTTAAAAGGTTATGCAAGACCTCAGAGAAGAAACAAACCAATTGCTCTCACATCGCATCATCCTCATTTATGATTATATATTAGTGTTCTATTGTTTCTAGAATTATAAATTTTTTGTAGTCTAACATTCAGGGTCTTCCATCACTGGACATTCCCCTCCTCAGACCATCTTCCCTTCCTATCCCCTACCAAGCCTCCAACCTTAGTTGATCTTTCTGGTCTTGTCAGGTCTGACTCAACATCTATGTGATTTCTTATTTCTACCTCTATGCTTCTGCATAGGTCATTCCTCCACCCATTTTTTATCTCTTTCATTTACACATATACATTTTTTACACACACATGTGTGTACATCTACAAATATAGACATATATAGATACATCTATATCTATGTTCATATAGATACATTTCCCTAACTTCCTTTAAGAGTTACCACCTTCTTGAGCAGCTTTCCTTGATTAATTAACTGATTATTCCCTTGCATGGTGCTAGTCAGAACCAATATATAGTTTGCGGCTATACATTAACATATCAATTAATCAACAAATATTTACTAACCACCTATTATGTGTCAGTCACTACATTATACCATGAGGATGCAAAAGCAAAAGTGAAATATTCCCTGCCCTAAAGGAGCTTACATTCTATTGGGTGGACAGCATAAACATACATTAGTACATACATGCTATATGCAAAGCAGATGAGGTAATTTGTTGAGGAAGGCACTAGCAGCTGGGGTAATTATGTAATACTGGATTTAAATGTTGGTACTTAGCTAAATCTTGAAGGAAACTAGGGATTCTAAGAGACAAAGGTGAGAAGGGGGTACATTCAAGGTACTAGAGGCAGCCCGTGCAAAGGCTCAGACATGTGACTGTAGTGTATGAAGGATAACAAGAAAACCAGAGAATATGTGGAAGTAATGTGTATGAATATAAGCTCCTTGGGGGAAGAAATTGTTTTTATTTCCCTGATACCCAGAACAATGCCTAGTCTATCATAGGGGCTTAATAAATTCTTACTGATGACTGGAAAGATAGATTGTAGCCAGGTTGTAAAGTTTTAAATGCCCAACAGAGGAGTTCCTATTTGATCCAAGAATAGGGACCCACTGAAGTTTACTAAATAGGGAAGTGACATGGTAATATTAGTTAATTTAAAAAATAGCTAGCATTTGTAGAGTGCTTTGAGGTTTACTAAGTACTTTGCATATTTACAACAACACTGTGAGGTATACACTATTATGATTTTCATCTTACAGATGTGAAAGAGGTGAAGTGACCTGCCCAAGGTTACAGAGCTAGTATCTGACATAGGAACTGAATTCAGATCCAAAACACTATCCATTCTACTACCTAGCAGCTCAAGGTCAGAGTTGCCTTTCAGGAATGGAGTAGGGAAAAACTGGGGGTAGGGTGACCAATTAGGAGAGTCCTGGAGTAGACCAGGAAGATATGATGAAAACCTAAACTGCTAAAACACAGTTAATGCATCTAAAACTTTGAAAAAATGAAAAAGATTGTTGAAAAGATGTATACTATAAATCAATCAGATAAAAGGTCTGTCACCTAGATTCCACAAAGAACTGAGAAAGCTATAACACTCCCCAATGAAGCAAGAGTCAAAGGGCATTTTGAAAGGAGAAAATGAAAATGGTTAAGAACTACAATTAAAGGTATTCTAAATTCCCTAATAACTAATGATAATATATTAGAATAATAAATTATGTTAGAATAATTAATTATATTAGAAGAAACAATAATATCCCTAATAATAAAATGTGAATTAAGACAACTGCAAAAAAAATGCCAAGATTCACTGTTGGACTAAAGGGAGTAGGTGGGAAGGGCATACTAATATATGGCTGGTGGCAGTGGTAGAGTGGGGGGACAAATGCTTTGGAGAACAGTACATGGTAACTTACTAAACTGATCTCAACAGTGAAATTTCAGGGAGACTTGGAAGACTGAAATTAAACCTTTTTTCTTCATCATTTGTTAATTTATTTGGTTCCACTTTGTTAAATGCTAAGGAGTATATGTAAGAATATATTCTCATTTTCTATGTTTGTTCCATTATTTGTCTCTGATGATATTGGGCAAAATCCTTTTATTCCTACCATCTTTCCCCAACAAATCCTACAGTTTGGTTGATGAAAATTTCCCTTCTATTAACAGTTAAGACAAAGATGTTAGTCCTTCATTATTATTATTTAAATAGTTAAATCACGGATCTAGTTATAGTTAACTCTGTATCCTAGGCTTTGGGAGATCATATGTCAGTGATTCCATTGCTAGGATATTATCCTATAAATGTCTCAAAAAAGAAAAAGAAAAGACCTAAGTACTTTATAACAGCAAAAAAACCCCTTAAAACAAACCACATACCCAAGGATGAAAGAACTGCTGTCCATTTCTATAGCCCCCACCCCTCAATAATCTCCAGTAGGCTCCCCATTACCTCCAGGATCAAATACAAAATCATCTGTTTGGCTTTTTAGAGCTCTTTACAACTGTCTGCTTCCTACCTGTCTAGTCCTACAACTTAATCCAGGGGTGGGGAACTTGTAGCCTTGAGGCCACATGTGTCCCTCTAGGTCCTCAAGTGCAACCTTTGAATCCAAGGACCTGGCGGGGAACATGTAGCCTTGAGGATGCAGATTCCTCACCCCTGACTTAATCCCTTCCTGTATTTTGTGAACTCTACAGCAACACTGGTCTTCTTGTTGTTCCACATATATACATATACACACATATACATGCATGTTCCTTATACAGATAACACATCCCCCCATTCCATACATTACCACTGGCTGACCCCACGGTTGGAAACATCTCCCTCTTCACCTCTACCTACTTGCTTTCCTTCAAAGCTCATAACAAATCTTTCTTTCTGTAGGAGACCTTTCTTGGTCCTCCCTCACTGGTAGTGCCCCTCCCCACCTGAGATTACTTCACATTTGCTCTGTATAGATCTTGTATATATCTTGTACATGTATGCATGCACACAACACAAACACTTTTTATGTGTGTGTTTACATATTGTCTCCCCCATTAGCATGTGAGCTCCTTGAGGGCAGGGACAGGTTTTTTCCTTTGTCTACCCAGAGCTTATCACAGTGCCTGGCATAATGCTTGGTGACTGACTAAATTTCCCACAACCCACTAGGACATTTCACATCTGCATGTATCATTTGTGTGTAAAATTAAAACGATCATTTTCATACCTCAAACAAGTTCTTCTCTCTTAACTTCCCTGGTTTGTCCAAGGTACCACCAATTCTCCTTAATTCCCAGGCTCAAAACCTTAGAATCACTATTCCTCTGCCTCTCCCTTGTTTCCCACATTCCATCAGTCCCCCAGTCCTGTTTCTTCTATATCCTCACTATCTCTCTTACCTGTTCCTTCCTCTCATTTCCCACTATAACCACCCTTGTTTGAGGTCTCCTTATCTCTTTTCTGTATTTGGGCAGTAGTCTCACTCTTATACTCATTTCTAGTTCCTTTCTACTCTATTTCCTCCTACACATTGCTGCCAAAAATCACATTCCCGAATTACAGCTCTGATCACAGCATCCTAACCTGAGTTTCCCTCCCCTCCATTTCTCCCTATCCAAATTTTATCTTTCCTTCCATCAAAACTCAACTCAAATGTTACTGCTCCCATAAAGCCATCCCTGTTTGTCCCAGTGATCCGCACTTCCTCTGAATGCCCACAGTCCTTTTGTAGACTCTGCTCAGGGTACTTGTTAACATTCTGTGGCTGTAGTTATTTTGTAGACTACCTTACAGTGCTCCTATGAGGACAATGCTTTATACTCTAGAATTGGGTGATTATCATCATCACTTTTGTTTCTCCTGGCTTGTAATTTCCTTTAGTGCTGGTGCCATATCTCATCCATTTTGTATCTTCTCTAGTGCCTACCACCGTTCTTTAAAATAATTTTAAAGTGCTATATAAATGGTAGCTATTATTATCTAGCAGGCACTTCATAAATGCTTGTTCAAAGAATGCTCTCCCAGAAGATGCAAAACACAAATACATAAAGGACATCACTATTATATTTATTTGTTATAATCTGCTTTTAAAGTGATTACCTTATCTGGCTCTTTAGAAAACTAAGGAATTCCTTCATCTCATCCATCTGGTTGAAACTAGGAAGATGTGCTCCGAGTGCTTCACAGAATCTTTCAGCCTCTTCCCAAGTTCTTTTTCTTGCAACTCTCTCTTTGTGAAACAGCTTAAAAAAGTAAAAAATAAATTTATCCCATTTTTATAGAAATAAAATTATTCATAGAACTTTTAAAGCTAGCTGCATTAAAATGTGGTCATTTCATTTGTTCTAAGATTTGGGGAAAACAGACAAACCAAGAACCTATTAATAAGCACATTTGATTTTCAAAGGTTTAAAAATGATTACACTGAATAGTAACTGAGTTATGAGGAACGTGAGAGGGTAGAGGGTGTGACAAGATCATCTTAGAAATATGAACAGTGACAAGAGGAAGAGGCTGCTGATATTGTTCAGTCATTTTTCAGTCATGTCCAACTCTTCGTGACCCCATTTGGGGCTTTCTTGGCAAAGATACTGGGGTGGTTTGTCATTTCCTTCTCCAGCTCATTTTACAGAAGAGGAAACTGAGGCAAACAGGGTTAAGTGACTTGCCAAAGGTCACACAGCTAGTAAGGTCTAAGGCCAGATATGAACTCAGAAAGAAGAATCTTCCTGACTCCAGTCCAGATACTCTATCTACTGTACCACCTTGCTGCTGACAGGAAGAGGAAGATCATCATTTAATAATGTTAAAGGGTTAATTTAATTAAGAATGTTGTTTTACCTTATAGCAGGAAAGCCCTGTTGGTAAACTGTGCCATCCACTGGGACAGGGATCATCAGGTTTCGGAACTGCTTCCTCTTTCTCTGGGGGCCCAATTCTTTTCTTGCAAATAGAAAGTGCTTTGAAGCTTTTACAATCCTTGACCTCCCATTTTCCAAGTGAATTTCCACTTGCAAGAGCCACACATCCACCTGGTGAAGCTACAATTCAACCAGTTAATGAAAATGTTAGTTTTTGTTTTCTAAAACAAAAAAAAAACACCCTCAATTTCTAATGTTTCTACTCTTTCTTTTGAGGGGGAAGAGGAAAGAAAAAGACAGGGAGAAGGATGAAGGAGAAAGTGGAAGGAATAAGGAACTGAATCATTGAAAACAACCAAGGTCTCTAAGTTAGACACTTAGATTGGTCCAAGCAATTGCCAGACTTCAACACAAAACGATACTCAACCATGGAACCTTTGGTGATGTGATGCAAGCCATTTTTTTAGCAAGGTTACTCTGGCATATGTGTAGGAACTACTGGCAAAAACAGGGGCAAGTGAAGGCTCAAAATCTGAAGAAGAGAGCAAAGAAGAGCCATGGGAAATCATAACTGAGATATCAAAGCTTCTTTTCCTTCTTACTTGCTACCAAATAAAGAAGACATGTGGTTTTTGCACTTAATATTTACAACTTTTGTATCTAAGGATGTAATAGGGCTCCCAATCAGTGAAGATGAGCATATTCTGATTTTCTTCAAGTCCTACAAACAGGGGCTGCCGATGTGAGATGAAATCTGAGCTAGGGCAGGGAGGGACCCTCTGTTACCTATACTCCCCTCCTTTCTAGGACTCCAGAGCTGATGGTGGCAGCAGCAGCTTGCTCAGACATCTGCTGGTTAAAGCCTGGAAATCTACTTCTAGCTCCCATGAAATGGCTGGGGATCCCTGGAATATAAATTCCTGGGTTAGACTAATTTTCCAGAATATCACATCATATAAGTTAAAAGAAGGAAGAAAACTTAGAGATCATTCAGGCCAACCATTCTTTGCTTTTATATCCTCAGCATCTTGTATAGTACAGGAGGATTTAATAAATGCCTGCTGATTGCTTGATAAGGAAACTGGGTGACTTCCTCATGGTCATATAGCTAGTAAGTGGTGGAGCTTATATTTGAATGCAAGTCTTTTGGCTTCAAATTTAGAATTTCAGTAATTACTGAACATGAGTGGGAGAAGATTCCTGAAATCTTTCTCTAAATCAGTTTCGTGGCAACTCCTAATTCTCTAGACCTGGAAGGAGACATGTTTTTAATAGATTTACATGGCACTTGAAGGTTTATAGAGTGCTTTACAAACATCATCTCATTTTTCTTTTCACTACAACTGAAGTAGCTATTATTATTATCATCATTTTACAGATGAAGAAACCACAGCAGAAGGAGATTAAATGACTTCCCAGTGGCACAGAGCCAGTAAATTCAGATTTTACTGACTCCAAGTCTAGTACTTTAGCCACTTCCCTTCCCTACCCCAACCAGACCAACCTCATAGAACTACATATTCCCTCTCCTACCCTAAGAGAAGTAGAAAGTTTGGTAATAATAATAGCTAACATTTATATGGTGCTTACTACATTCCAGGCACTGTGCTAAGTACTTTAAAATTATTGTCTCTAAGATATACAGGCACAGGGGGATAGAGATCTATCTTGCCCTACCAGGAAGTCAGAGGGGGAATGGGGAAGGACATAGGAGAGAGCAGATTGGGGGAGGAGGTATATATTGGGATCACTGTTTTGGGGTGGTGGATAGGGGAGAAAATCTGTAACTCCAAATCTTGTGGAAATGAATGATGTAAACTAAAAATAAACATAAAATTTAACTTAAAATTATTATCTCATTTGACTCTCATGAAAATCTTTGGAAGTAGATGTTATTATTATTTCCACTTTGTAGTTGAGGAAACTGAGGAAAACAGAAATTGACTTGCTAAGGGTGTAACAGCAATGCTACTTGCAGCTGCTTTGGGGGTGGTATACCAGTAACACCAGTATACAGGAGGGCTGCTAACACAGGTTCTTTGATCTGCTTTTCTAAAGCAAAGCAACTCAAAAGGGGTAAACAATTTTACTTTAATCAAACATTTGTATCATTTACTTAGTTCGGGGGGAAAAGTCAGCACCTTGAACTTCAGAGAAAATACAAACAGAAATTACAAGCAGAAATAATAGCATAAAGACCAATAGACAGGGCTTCTAATCATCTGCCCAAATTATACATACATTGCAGATCAACAGACAGATCCAACTGTCTGACTATTACACACATACATAGTTACCAGAAAGAGAAGCACCAACATCTGGGTTTTCAAAGTCGGGGGTCTCCTTAACGGTTACCCAGAGTCTCATCTGGCTACATCACATAAACACTTTTCCCATAAGTAAACCCCAAAGCAAAATGCTAACCTCAGAGTATATATACACTTGTTAAGGGTCAGAGGACATCACAATCTTCATGACCCACTGCCTAATTACAAAGTAACAAAAGGTGTGGGGTCTTCCTGAAAAACAAGCCTCCCCTACTCAAGCCTCTCTTGTTGGGCTCCATGTGACATCTATTAATGGATGGGGAGACCTTTAACTCCCATTAATATTAGAGGGTCACACATCTAATAAGTATCTGAGGCTGGATTTGAACTCTAGTCTTCCCAGCTCCAGATCCAAAACTTGATCCTTTCTACCACCTAGTTGTTTTTAAAGTAGAAACTTTCCAAGGGTAAAGGCCAAACACTGCCAATGGCTTCCATTATGTCCCAAACTACAGTTACTACATCAGATGAGAACAAGTAAAATTCACATAATTCAAAGATTAAAGAAAGAATGTTTTGTAATTTATTGCTGACTATAAGTCTAACCAATTATAACTACAATCAATGCTCAAAACCATTCAGAGATGGCCTAGCTCACCTGCAGGTGAAATTAAATCCCTCCTCTCTCTGTCCTGCCTTTCCCTAGCCACTTTTTATGGACAGCTGTTGAATCATTTCAGTTGTATCTGACTCTGTGATCCCCATTTGGAGTTTTCTTGGCAAAGATACTGGAGCAGTTTGCCATTTCCTTCTCCAGCTTATCTGACAGATGAATAAACTGAGACAAAGAGGGTTAAGTGCCTTAATCAGGGTCATATAACTAGCTGGTGTCTGAGGCCATATTTGAACTCATGAAGATGAGTCTTCCTAATTGCAAGCCCCACACTCTGTCCACTGCGCCACCTAGCTGCCTTTTATTGAGATCCAGCAGTTATCTGATACTGGAAAAAGGATTAAGAAAATAAATGGAAACTGAGTAATAAAAATAGCAGCACCATTTCACAACAACATTTCTGAATTATGGTTGAAGGAATAAAATAGATGTGAAGAACAGCTCTAGTTATTAAGAGTCATGTCATTAGTGGTAGTCTATATAAAAAGTGTCTCAACTGCTCCACTGCAAAGCAAATTTTGTATCACAGAGCATTCTATCAACAAATAAGCACTTATAAAATGCCTACTATATGTCTGCCAGGCACTATGCTAAGTGGTAGGAATTGAAAGGCAAAAATGATGGAGTCTCTATCCAGAAGGAGCTTACATTCTAAGGACAGATAAGAGACTTAGGGATGGAAGGGGTATTAGAGTTTATTTGGTCCAATGCTTATTTTATGCATGAAAATACACAGAGAAGCTTTGGCCGAGGTCACATAGTGTCAAAACTGGAATTTTTTTCAGTCAGAGGTGTGAGGTTTTATTATACACCAATTGGGCAATTGTAGTAAATCTGTGGTGTTTGTGATGCCAATACAAGCAATTGAGATTCTAAGAATCTGCATGTCAAAACTGGAATTCGAACCTGGGTCCTCTAACTCCAAATTCACCATAGCATACTGCCTCAAACACTTTGGTGACTGCTACCTTTAGTTCAATGGCCAAGGACTTAATAGATAAGACATAGTCACTGCTCTTATTTAAGGAACATAGATTTCTGCCTAAAAACCTTCTATTACCTTTAGATCTCAATACAAAGTTTTCCATATAAGAATCCACTTAACACAAATATTTGCCGAATTAAATTAAATATTATTATTAGCCAAAAACAAATTTCAGCAAAGTTGTTAAACAGAGAAGACATCTGGGAAAGATTCGATTTAACAAGGCATCTTATTCTACTTCTTTCAAAACAGAGGCACTTACCTGGTTCAAGAGAATTCCAATTTACATAGGTTACAACTGGTTTTGTCCCATTTACATTGGCCCATTTATACTCTCCTCCTGAATCTTCATCTCTCAAGCCAGTCCAAAAGAATTTCCCTCCACCTTTACTGTACTTTTTAATCATGCTGTTTAAGAATTCTTGTTCAAATCTGTAAAGTAAGGTTCAAATGAATTATTCATATTTTCCAGTATCAAATTACTATACAGGTGAAAGAGATTAGTATTCTTAAGAACGAGGGTCAGCCAGGTGGCTCACTGGATAGAGCACTGGCCTTGGAGTCAAGAGGACCTGAATTCAAATCTGGCTTTGGATTTACTAGCTGTGTGACCCTGGGCAAGTTACTTAACCCTGACTGCCCCTCCCCAATGGATCAATCAACAGGCATTTATTAAGTGCCTACCATGTGCCAAGAAACAGGATAAAAATGAAATATTGTATATTCTATCAAGAGAGACATGTACATGCATGTGTGTATGCACACATTTTATGTATACATATACATATATGTATTTATAAAATGTGTACAAAAATACAAGGTAACTTTTTTGGGGGAAGAAATAGCAAGTGAGGGGTTCATGAAATCTCTCATGAACAAGCCAGCACTCGAGATGAGCTCTGAAGGTCACTCAGGACTGACTGTGAGAGGCAGAGGTAAGAAGGGAGAGCAGGCTGCATAGGGGGACCAGCCTGTGCAAGAGAGGGATACGGGACATGGCATTTCAAGTATAAGGGCCAGTAAGAAGGCCTTTTGGCTAGACTGCAGAATTTGTGAAGGGGAATAATGTCTAATGAAGCCAAACTGTGAAGGGCTTTAAATGTCATTTAGAGAAGTTTGTTTTTTCACCCTAAAGGTAATGAGGAGATGTGGGGATTTGTTGAGTAGGCAATGTGAAGGTCAGATGTGCCTTTTTAGCAGAATCATATTGGTAGCTATGCAGAGAGTATCTTTTATCCTACTCTCTAGAGGGGAAAGACTTGTGGCAGGGAGACCAATTAAGAGGCAATTAAAATAGTCCAGGTGAGAAGTAAAGAGAGTCTAAACAAGACTGTGGCCATTTGAATAAGGAGGATGCAAGAGATGTTACAGAGGAAGAAATCACATGACCTGGCAAAAGATTAGGAAAAAAATAACCTGAGGCCTTCTTATGTGAAGCAACAGCCCACTAAGCTTCTGAATTTAGAGGCTTTGGGTTTGAATTTTGCAACTAATGCGTAAGATTTATGTGATCTTGGACAAGTCACTTAACTTCCCTGTGGCCTCGGTTTCCTCCGGGGTCCCTTCCAGCTTCAGATCTATGCTTCTATGAACATCCAGATTACCTGATGGTGGTACTACCTGCTAGTGATCGTCAGATTGCAGTGAGTTCCAAAGGGGACTTCGTCCTTATAGATCTTATAACAAGCTTCTCCATGCCTTTCCCAGCCCTAAATCAAAACAGGTTATTACTACAGAGTGTTCCAACATAGGCAACATCTCTCTGAGTCAAAGTACATAAGCATTAAACACAAAATCCTAAACTCAATTTAACTGTGGGGCAGGGCGTTAGCAGCTTAGGGTCTCTGCATGCTGAGGATAGGAGACTACAGGTTCTAACAGAGGTAGGGAACCTGTTAGCTAGAGGAAGGCTATAAGACATATGACTAAAACAACCCCAGAGTACAGTGGTATATGAAGTAGTGATTGTAGATATCTTTACATGACTTCTTAGGTGTATCAACACCCCAATATATAACTTTCCAAACAAAAATTTTGTTCTATTATGAACCTTTGGCTTGCTCTGGCACAAGGGTTCTTAACTTTTTGGACCCCCTTGGCAATCTGGCGAAGTCTATGGATCTTTTCTGATAATAATGTTTTTAAATTCATAAAATAAAGCATGTAGGATCCCAAAGGAAATAAATTATTATTTATGTTAAAAACTTCACAAAATACTTAAAAAACAAGTTCATAGACCCTCAGGTTAAAAATGCCTGGTCTAGAAACAACATCTTCTCCTTCTGAGCCTCATTTCTCCCCGCCCCCCAACACCATTTTTGGCTAAGATGGGCTCTGTCTTGGCTTAGGGATTTCAATATACCTCTTCTTGAGGACAGTCCGTATCCAGTCTTGTTTCATTGATTGTCTTTCCTGTTTTCTTGCATACATACTTGAGTTTCTTTTCACAGGACTGGACTCTCCAAAGACCTAACTGTGGTAAAACAAATGGAAAGTTGCTTAGAAAAAAAGAGAAAGTTTTGTTATAAGCTTTAAGACTGAACTCTGAGTTGTTTCTCTTCTCATCACTGAACAATAAAACGAGAGGATCTCATTTGTCCTACAGGGACACTGCCCCAGACAGGCTGTCAGCATCACATCAAGGTCCTAGGGGACACTAATTTCATCTTCCCATGAGCTTTGTCATCATTCTTAATTGACTACATCATCCCTTGAGATAGGAAAGAAGTGAGAAGACTATTTCAAAGAGAATAGAACATTAGGCAATCTTCTTCCACATGACATCCAGGATATCTAAGATTCACCCACAAACAGTTATGGCCCTTTGGTATTCACTTAACCTTTTTGGGTCTTTGTTTCCTCATTTGTAAAATGAGAATAATATGTGTACTACCTGGAATTCATATGTAGAGAAGCACCATGGTAGAGGGCGTAGGCTTCTGGATCTCGGATCAGAAAGATTTAGGTTCAAATCTGGCCTTTGATGCTGGCTGTGTGACTCTAGCCATATCAAGCAACTAATTTGTTCCTCTTTCTCATCTGTCAAATGAGGGTGTTAGATGTGATGACCCTTAGGGTACCTTCAAACTCATAAATTTAGACTCCTATGATTTCAAATGATATGGTAAAGAAAAACCTTAAGGCACAATGTATTTGAGCTCTCATCATATGTCACGGTGCCTTAAAAAAAGTCTGAAAGAACTTATTCTCCTTAGAATTGTAACTAGAGATTCTCACAGATGAGTGGAAAGGGCCCCTACAGCTATGATTGCTGCAATTCATTTCATAGTGACTAGTTTATCATTTCCACAACCCTTCTGATTATAGATAAGGATCTCTTTGTTTCTTGGAATTTTTTGACTGCCAAGTACAATCTTTTCCTTGGGGAATGTGAACAAATCGATACTGCTTGCTAAAAAACAAAGTACACAAACATACACATTGATTCATAACTATATTATTAAAAATCAACACCTTTATCTCCATGTTAGGATCTATTTTGGAAGTTTATTCCCTCTTGGATCTCAGAGCTCATATATAGAATTCCAAGGGAAAAAGATGAAAAAGCACCTCCATAAGGCCTTTGATCCTCACTTGAAAGACCTAAGGCCAGGAATGTCACTGGCCAAAGAATTTTGAACTGGCTACCATCCCATAAACCTATGTAGTTTTAAGAGCTGTCTGTACTTTTCTTTCACCCTTGAAACCTGCCAATATCTTCTGAATTTCCCCAATTATAACTTCATAAAGAAGAATCCATCACGGTCCAAAGTGTCCCATAGCACTGGGAGGGTAGACAAGATCTTCCACGGTCCTTTGTCAGCTAGCCACAAGTACCTCAATTAAATGAGGTAACATCACAGTTCCATGGCCACATACAACTCAACTAATTACTGCACTAAAAGCACAGATTTGAAAAACAGAGATAACAATCAAAAACCTTGCTGGAGGGAACATTTCTAACACACACCAGAGATAGAATTTTTCCTGTACAAAAGGGAAAGCTTAGGAACTGTCTTTGGAGGGGTTATGACATCATTCCATCAATCAAGATACACATTTGGAGGACTGAAAGGGTCTCCTCCCCTCCTTGGCCAGCTGGTAAAGACTATCTTCTAATAAATCTCTTCTGAATTCATAATCTTTTGCATGGGGTTTTTCCACTTCCTCTTTCTGATGTGAATGCTGAGTTACTCAATTTAAGAGGTATTAGCTGCCAAATGGAAGAACAGAAATGGGTAGCAAAAACTGATCAAGTTTCTTCATTTTAATAAAAAAAACTCCAGAGACTCATATAGAGAGCCCAAATTAATTCCAACTGCTGTAGTAAAAGTGATTTAATGCACAGCTACTCATGTGTGGTTGAGTTGGACTAAAAAGAGGCCAGAGAAGTTGAGATTGAGGAACTGGGAGGTGAGGGGATGTGAAGAGGGAAGAATTTAAGGTAAAGGAGCAGACAGTAAGTGAGGTCACTGGAATTACTAGAGAAGAGACTGACCTGGAGGTCCACAGGTTAAAACAAAGATTGGGCCAGAATGGGATGGATTTTAAAGTGAGAGGTGGTTGCTAAGTGATGGTGATGGAATCAGGATGTAATAGCAATAGGGAGGTAAAATTACACCGACTCCTTTCCTTGTGCCCGTGTATCACAGAGTATGAGAAAAGGAACCGTCAGCATTAATGCCAAAAGATGTGGCAGCTTGAGGGAAAAAATCCTAGGTTTCAGTGAGCATCAGAATATGGAAAGAATATGAGAAAAGAGCTAAGTGGAAGGAGAGTGTGATAACCATAGCGGAAGGCTCCAAAAAGCACAGTGTAAAAGGAAGGACAGAGGAAGATAGTTTTGGAAAAAGTTCTAGGGGGAAGGGGATTAGTTTAGCTGTTGAGGTGAGAGAGAAGGCCAAGTATAGGATAACATCATTATTAACAAAAAGCTCCCTCCCCCTGCAAAGAAATGAACTATGCACATGATAGGACCAGATCATCTTGAATCTACTCCCATTAGTAAGAAGCCTTTGTTTTAAACTCTTGGTATGGTCAGAATTTAATATTACCATAATGACTTAAAAGTTCTTTTGAGTTCTTGTGGCTATTACAGCTTTTTCAAATGAAGTTTTATATACAGCCAGGATTAAAGCTGTAATCTTGTTCTACATAACAGAGTAATCTCTCAAGGTACTCAGCACAGCTCCCGGAACACAGAAGATACTTAATAAATGCTTGTTAAGTGATTTGCTCAAGGTGAAACAAGTAGTAACTGTCAAATCTGGGATTTGAATGCAGGACCACTAATCCCAGAATCAGTGCAGAAGCTAAATTTAGCTTCCAGATCCTAAAGAGAATGGTGTGTAAGTGGTTCTATAGGTGATGATTGTGGCAGAGCCCCTTTAGGGGAGGATGCATTATTTGTTTGACAGGACAAACATCATCTGTTGTCATAATTATTGGCAAATCTTTATTGACTATAAGAGGCTCTGTGCTCAGGGGTTTGAAGACTGAGAATGAGGTGAGACCATCCCTTCCTTCAATGTGTTTACTATGTGAAGAGCCAGAGAGCATTTATTAAGGATCTCCTATGTACCAATCACTGTTCTAGGCACTAGGGATACAAATACAATGAAATAATCCCTATTCTTAAGGAATCCTAATCTAATTGGGAGGGTGAGGGTGGAAGAAGGCAAGTATTTATATATATACACCCATATACATACATACACATATATATATGTGTGTATGTATATACACACATGCATATATACAAACGAATATATGTACATGTATGTATGTAATACTAAGTATAAAGGAAATAAATACAAATAAATATAAGATAATTAAATGCAAAGTATTTAGGTAGAGAGGGCAACAAAAGCTTAGTTTGTAATTAACCTTTACTAATGGGGTCACAAAGACTCAGACACAACGGGACAACAGCAAACTTAATACAGAGACATGGAGAACCCTTATCTGCTGGGTGCTGATTCTTTCTCCCTTTCTCTAATTTATTTACATACAAATTGAGGTTCCCATTAATTTAAAAAATATTCTTGTGGTCAGATTACACAATAGCATTATACACAAACCCCAGGTGCTTCCTACCTTTCCTGAATAGCAAACACAGTTAGGAGTTTTATTGTAGGGAACATCTGGTTCATTTTGGTCCCAGTAAGTAAGAGTTACTTCAGTGCCATCTGACCACTTAAATAAAGCTGGTGTGTCATTATTCTTAAGACCTGTCCATATTTCTTCTTTGGTTTCTAAAAGAAGAGGGTTCACAGATTAGTAAATCCTTGGATGGGTGTCAATTTTTAAAAAATCAAATGTCTTTACATTTAAGCTAATTCATTTGAGGGAATAAAGTATTACACTTTTTTTCAGTGTCTCCTTCAAAGTCACCATCAGAGTTTTCTGTTTATTCTTTTTCATTCACATTTCAATCAATCAACAAGCATTTATTAAGTATCAGGCATTGTGCTAAGCACACAGGGTTACAAAAACAAAAGCAAATCACATTCCTTCCTGCAAGGAGTTTATATTCTAACATGGAGACAACATCTGGAAATGTAAATATACAGAATACATATAGGGTAGTTCGGAAAAGAAACACACTAGTAATTAGAGGGAATCAGATGTATCAAAAAATAGAATGGGCAACTTTGGGAGGAGAGTTCTTCCATATCAGAAGTTTTTTCACTGAAGACTTGTTGGAGCAAGGATATAGTTGGTGCAGTACTGGACTTCAAGTCTGAAAAATTCATGTTTGTATCCTTCCTCAGATAATGAATAACTACGTTACCCTGGGCCACTTTTTTTCTATTTGTTAAATAGAGATAATACCTGTATCAATTATATGGAGTTCTTGTGAGGATTGAGTGAAATGATGTATATATAATGTACACTTTTAAAAACTTTGAATGCTATATAAATATAAATCATTATTAGATGGAATTCTATACAGGTATTGATTGGAATCTATAGCCTCTTAGGACACCTTCTTGGGCAGTACTGTAGTGAACAAGAGCCCTGTGCATTAGGACTCAGAGAACTTGGGTTCTAAATGCTGCCAATACTTAACAACTTGCATGAAAAGTCACTTAGCCTTTCTGGGAAAGCAAAGGGATGGAACTAGATGGCCTGTAAGGGTCCAGCTCTAAATCTATAATCCAATAAAATGTTATCATTCAAAGGAGCTGTGGAATTAAGACCAAAAAAAAAAGAATAAGAGGAATTCAGTGTAAGAGGAACCAAGATAGCAAAAGACCCAAAAATGACAGTGCCCTCCATAGCAGCACAGTAAACTCTATAGAATCAGAGAAACCTGGTTCAAACTCGACCTCTGTCATTTTAGCACCTCTGTGACTTTAGGTCACTGAGTGTCACTAGGCTTCAGTTTCCTCCTGTAAAATCAGGAGGGTGGGCCAGATGACCTCTAATGTTCCTTCTGACTTTCAGTCTATGATCCTTTGATTTTCCCCTTGATTTTCCCTCTTGAACAATTCTATATTGTAACCTCTCCCCTTCTGTTCCAATTTCTGTGGAAGGGGTATCCCATCTCGAGAAACTCAACCACTCTACTTACGTTCTTATTCACAAAGCCCTTTCATCTTCTCACTTACCCCTCTTACTATAGCTTCTGTCCTCATCTTCAGTCTTGTCCTAAGGTTCCTTCCTAATGTCTAGACACCTGCATTGGTCTCCCTCCTCTTTAAAAAAACAAAACTTGACTCTGCTATCCCTTACATTTGGTAATGCTATGGATCAGCAACTGATACTTTCTAGCATCCAAAGACTAGCATCTCATCCACGAGAATGATGGAATAAACTGCCTCTCCTCTCCTCTCCACCCCTCCCCACCTACTCCCAGCTAAAGGAGTAGGTTCCTCAATGGTCACAGGGTTAAAGGGACAGTTTTCTAGGGCACAACCCTCCTGATCTAAAAATGTAGTCTCTAAAGAGTCTTCCCCACCCCAACTCCCAGGGGAATGTAAGCTCATTGCAGGCAAGGGACTGTTTTTGTTTTGTTTTGTTTTTGCTTTTTGGAGGGCAATTGGGGTTAAGTGACTTGCCCAAGGTCACAAGGCTAGTTTTTTGTGTTAAGTGTCTGAGTCCGAATCTGAACTCAGGAACTCCTGACTCCAGGGCTGGTCCAAGTTCACTGTGCCACATAGCCATCCCTCTGTTTTTGTTTTTGCTTGCATTTGTACCCTTAGTGTTTTAGCACAGTGCCTGGCACACAGTAACAACTTAATAAACACATTATTTCCTGCCTCCTTAGAAGTAGTTGGCAGGGATTTTGGACTTTTGCTCTTAGATCATGATTCCTATCTTTGTCCTATCTATGGAATTAAGTGAAAAGAGAAAAAATAGACAAAGAATTCAGGAAAACAGGTATAATTTAAGCAGGAACAGGTAACTCTAAGATCTCTCCTGGAAAGAGCTGGAACTTTGCAGTCTTGTTCTAACTTTTCCTCTCTTCCCTGATATCTGGAAATAAGACAGCAGCCTCTGGGTTGTGCTCTGGGCTTTTTTCTTCCTAAGCAACAAGGAAGAAACAGCAAAGGCCTAATTTATAGTCTCTTTCTCCCTGCTAGGAGCTGAGAAGTCTACTTACTCTTGGGTCTCAGAATCAATTATAATCCATTATAATTTTCTTTATAGGAATAATTACATGATTTATACATTTAGGACTATCATTAGGGATTATATTTTTATCATATAGAAGTTATTGTAGGCTGATTTGTATGTTGTTGAAATAATCATTCTGCAGATGGTCCATTTCCTGGTAGTTCAATTTACACTAAAATGGTATGTTTATTACTGAGCTAAGATTATCCCTATCTTTACCATTTTGATCATCCCCATTAAATATCTCTTGATCGAATTGGGGAATTAGGTATTCAAGTGGCACAGGGGATACAGATAGGAGTATTCAATTTGTAGTCAGGAATAATTGAGGTCAAATCTTGTCTTAAACACTTGCAAACTGTGTGACTGTAATCACTTAATCATTTACTGTCTCAATTTCTCCATCTGTAAAATAGGAATAATCACAGCATCTTTATCCTAGTGTTGTCGTGAGAATAAAATGAGATTATATTTGCAAAGCATTCTGCAAACCTTAAAGCACTACATAAATGCAATTATTATCATTATTGTTAGTTTTACAGGTATATTAAGACTAAAACCAAAAGATCCTAGAACTCTTGGTTTCTCAATGGATCTGGGGGTATATCAGACTTAGTAACTGTTAGAAATGGGGAACATACCTTTTTCTTGTCTTGTTAACATTTGTACATCTTTTTTTTCTCAAAGTTAAAGTGATTAGGTTTTATTTGGGGGGAGATAGTATTTACTAGCCCCAAAGCCATCTTGATCATCTTTTCACTCTTGACTATTTTTTTTTAAAGCAAGTGTGGTTAAGTAACTTGTTTAAGGTTACACGGCCAGTCATTATTTATGTGTGGGTTCTCATTTTCTGAGGCTAGAACCGATCCCGGGTCCTCCCAACTCCAGGGCTGGCGTTCTTACTCACAACTATTACTACCACAACTTTAATAAATTCATTGATTATCTCCATTAATTATTATTCATAGTATTAGGTTTTCTAGCTATATAATTATGCTGCCTGCAAATGTACATTTTGACTTCATTACTGATGTTTAATTATTTTCATTTTCCCCCATGTTCTACTGCTTTTATGATTTTAAAAATTACATCAGTTAGGAGTGGATATCTCCATTCTATGTGCCTTTTCCTTTTAAAGAAGAATGCTAACATTTCTCAGTTGTATATAATGATACTATGTTGTAGTTTTTACATATACTTCTAATAATATCATGAGTAATCTTTTAATGTGGTTTATTGTTTTTCTCAAGACTTCAAAAGTTACATTAGATAGGAGTAAAGAGAGAGGACATCCTTGTGTTGGTTTCTCTCCCTGTCCTCCCACCCCCATGAGAATGCCTTTAGCATTGCTCAGTTATATATAATACTGCTATGTTGTGGTTTCAGATATCATATCTGCAAATCTTTTTATCTTATTATGTATAGATCTTTTTATTCACTTATTTTATATATAGGTAAAATATAGTGCTTTATTTTTATCTAAGAATTTTCCTACATATTATACCATTATAAAGTCTGTTTTCTTGAGGATAAAATGTATGATATCAAATGTTTTTCTAGTTTATACCACCTATCTGTAAATCCTACTCGGTTACAACAGGGCAATGTTTTTGATGTATGGCTATATCCTATTTATGATTCTATGTTCAACAATTTTGCACTGATATTTAGTAATGACATTGGTCTATGGTTTTCTTTCCAATTACCCATTGGACATTTCAAACTGGGTATCTCAGGGACATCTTAAACTCAACCATGGCCCAAATTGAACTGGTTATATTTGAATTGAAGCTTCCCTTCTTCCAAACTTCCCTATTTCTATCTAAGACTCTTCCTGTCTCCTGGGTTCATAATCCTAGCATCTCCCTTGACTACTCTCTTTCTCTCATAGCAGGTATCTGATCAGATAGGTTCCCAAACCGTACCATTTCTATTTCAACAACTTCTCTCAATTCTGACCTTTTCTCTATTCACATAACTACCACCTCAGTCCAGCCCCTCATCACCTTTTGTTATTTTATTGCAACATCCTCAATAATTGGTTTCCCTGCCTCAAGACTTTCTCTATTCTAGTCCACACTGCTGCCAAAGTAATTTTCTTAGTGCAAGACCTTACTATGTCAGTACCCCTACTGAATCCATTCCAGTGGCTCTCTACTATCTACAGGGTAAAATATAAAACCTTTTACAAAATGTCCCCAAACTATCTTTCCAATCTTACTGAGCATTACATAACTGTGACTGTCTCACATACCTAGAATGCATTCCCTCCTCACTTCTGCCTCAAAGAATCCTTCTCTCGAAGCTCAAGATCACCTTCTGCATGAAGCCATTCTGATTTCCCCAACTGCAAGTTTCCTTTCTCCTTTTAAAACTTCACTATATTTATTTGTATTTATCCTTTTCATATTTATTTTATATACATTTTGATGCAAAAGTGTATAAAATATTTATTTTATATATACTACACTCACATATATAATATACTCACACATGAGCCTCTCTCTCCCATTCAAGGCTCCTTGGAAGCTGGGATTATTGAATTCTTTATATTGTATCCCCAGCAAGTAGCACAGTACTTAGCATATAGTAGACACTTAATAAATGCTTGCCGATTCTCAGCTTTGTCTTCTTTAGCTCAAGGGACCAATTGAAGGGTTATGCAGTGTACCATCTTCCTCTACATTAAAATAGTCTATATATCACGGAAACTACTTATTTAAAAATTTGATAGAATTCCCTTGTGAGTCCACCTGGTCCCCTCCCTTCCTTATTGGAAGTGGGTTAGACCAGGGCTTCTTAAACTTTTCCCACTCTTGATCCGTTTTTGCCTTTCTGCAGCATTAGCTGGCACTATGTGGTCTGAAGGCATGTGCAGCACAAAGGTGTGAGTGCTTTGTGTTCAGAACCAAGGCTGCAGTGAAGCTGCCTGATGCAACATGGGCAAGCCTTGTCAGAAACACTTTGGATTCATCATGCATCATATTTTTTTGTTTACATTTTTAATTAATTTATTAGTTTAGTTTTAGTTAACAAGATTCAATTCCATAGTTCCTTGATTTTCAAATTTCCTTTCCCTCCCTCTCCCCACCCCCCACAACTGCATATAGTCCAGTATAGGATCTGCAAATACTTTCATATTAGACATTAGTCCAATTACAAAGGCATATTGTACTAGATGGGATGAAAAATGGTAAAGAAGAAATAAAACCAAACAATGAAAAGAAAAAGATCAATTAGTTTGCTTCCATCAGGATTCAAGCTCAGTTCTTTCTAGTTATATCTCTGGATGTGGCATTTCTCTCCTTCATGAGTCTTTCGGGATTGACTTATATCACTGCATTGCTGAAAAGAGTCCAGTCTGTCATAGTTGGTCATCACACATATGTTGTGTCTGTGATTGTATACAAATTTCTCCTGATTCTACTCTTCTCATTCAGCATCAGTTTGTATAAGCCTCTCCAGGTAAATATGAAAACCATCTCCTCCTTGTTTCTTTCTTTTATTTCTGGAGGGCAATTGGGGTTTAGTAACTTGCCCAAGGTTACACGGCTAGGTTTTTGTTTGTATGTGTTAAAGTGTCTGATCCGAACTCAGGTCCTTTTGACTCTAGGGCCGGTGCTCTACTCACTGCACCACCTAGCCGCCTCGTCCTCCTTGTTTCTTATAGCATAATAATATTCCATTACATTCATATACCACAACTTTTTTTTGTAGGGAAATTGGGGTTAAGTAACTTGCCCAAGGTCACAAGCCTAGGTTTTTGTTTGTGTGTGCATTAAGTGTCTGAGACCGAATCCGAACTCGGGTCCTTCTGACTCCAGGGCCGACGCTCTACTCACTGCGCCACCTAGCCACCCCACCACAACTTGTTTAGCCAGTCCCCAATTGATGGGCACCCCTTTAATTTCCAATTCTTCATGCATTATATTTTAAATTAATTTTTGGTCGTTTCATGTTCAGAAACCTTTTTCTGTTGCCAAATTATATGGGGTCTTGACCCACAGTTTAAGAAGCACTGATAGACATAAGCATGCTCCAGTGTTTGGTCTTCTGGTGACACCAATCACCTTCTTTGCTCTGGTGCCAACCCCTCTTCTCCTTACTAGTCTGAACCCATATATTTTTGTGGGGGACAGGTAATCTAATCTAACACTAATCCTGTAGGGTGCCTGCTGCCTCCCATAGTAACTGCTAGGGCTTAATAAGAAGGCTGACATTCTCTTTATGTCCATTGAATTAAAACAATCCAGTTTATTTCTCCTCACATATGTATGGCTTTTGGATAAATATAAGAATTATAAAATTATTAATACCATTGACAGGATACATATGAGGATTTATATTATGAGGGACAGTGTAAACATGCAAACCACAGGATATAATCTGTCAGGTTTTTACAAAGATGACATTTTTGCTAACATACCAAGAACCCTAGAATACTCAAAAGCATCTCATTTGAGTCTTTGAAAAACTTACCTCCTCCATGGAGTTTTCTGACAACTAACTCCACATCTGCTAAAGAATGCATGCTGATTAGGTTACTGTGGTTGGATGTGCATTCTGCATTTGCCTCATCCCAGGAACCACTTTCATTTACCAGCAGATAGCAAAATCCATTGTTTGGCAGCCAGCCTGGATCACAGTGGGTCTCTAAATATGTCCAAACATCTGGGGGGAAAGCAGTTATTTATATTCCATTGAAGATACATCCATTTTGAACAGATAACTTTGTGCAAGTTCTCCCTTCCTGAAATCTAACTCTTCTGGAAAAGCTGGGATGTATGATCTTAGGAGGTACAGAAATATGAACATTTTTTGTAGGGAATAAAACAATAAAGTGGATTTAGTAGGGGCAGACCTAACCTTGCCACAGTGGGCACATATTTGTGTGGGGAGAGGCAGAAGCAACAAGAGGCACTGAAAAAGAGATACCCCTTGCTCTCTTGCTGGCAGAGGGAGACTACAAAATAAGTGAATCTTGCCCTGGGCACAGGGCTGGTCAGGTTCACCATTAGTATTTGCAAGTTGAAGAGTTTATACTATGCCAGTGAGGCTAACACCACCATTTTATTTCACAATTACCTTAGCAACCAGCATTACAGTCATTGGTGACAAAAGGAGATTTAAAGTTGGAATGATCTACTTAGACAATACATCCAATTTCCCCCATTTATCCTTTAGCCAAGAGACAGCTAAACGGGGTAGAAGACAGTATAAGTTCTCCTTTTCTCCTTCCTTCCCATCAGGCTATAGGGCAGCAACCATTCCTTAGCCATTCCTCTCAACTTTACCTTCATGGGCACTACTTGAGCTAACGTCACAAAAAATATTTTGAGGAAAGGGAAATAAAATCAGGAAATGTGTACTTGGAATGTCTGTGGTTGGAAACAGTGTTGTCCATTGGTATGCTTTTGCTTCCCTCTTTGAGGCTTCCAGTGACTATCTGAGACCTTTTTGTAGAACCTCAGTGACTTTAATTTGTCCCAATTTGAAATTGCCGACCAATATCCTATGGTAACGTGCTATAGTTTCCTCACACGGGCCAGTTCAACATTTATTGAGACTACCATGTATAAATCTAGGCACTGATTTAGACAAAACGAAAACCAGTTGCTGCCATTAAAGACTTTGTAATAGACTCTTGGAGATAGAAGGAGAATATTTCATAGATATTTATATAAATGATATTTTGAGAAAGCAAAGTAGCTCTGAGCAAGGGGGATCAGGAAAGATTTGCTTCACATGAGCTGAGCCTTAAATGAAGCTAGGCATTCTAAGAGGTCATAGTGTTGAGGAGGGAGTATCTCCATGTTTGAGAACAGCAGGGACAAAATGTCAGAGGCAGTAGGTGAAGTGCCAAGGTCAGGAAACCGTAAAAAAAAGTCAGTTTAGCAGGGATGCACAGTATGTGAAGGGGTATAAAGTGAGAATAGCTGAGTGTGACTCCAAACTTGCCAATCTGAGTGACTGGATGGCGTGGTCCTCAAGAGAAATTGGGAATTTTGGAGGAGAAGCAAATTTGGGAGGAAGGTGGGGAGTTTAATTTGGAGCTGTTGAGACGCAGGAAGGGGCTGGGAAAATAATCTACTTCACAGCCAACCACTAGCTCATAATTTTATGGGGAACAACCTTATGATATAACATGTATTTTTGGTCTGGCTATTTTTCTTCTTTTCCTAAACTAGAATTCTTTTATATCTGTTTTGTATCTATTATTTGGTACTCTGGGTCACTGTGCATTTTATCCTTGGGTAAAGTGATGCAAAATCGCTCATTCTTGAGATGTCAGGTTAATTTAAACAAAATTAATCTGTGTAGTAATACCATTGCTGAAGGCTTAGGGGCAGTGAAAGCATAGTGACAACTAATCTTATCAGGTTGATAAAGAGTTTAATCCCATGAAAATAACCATTATATTATTAAGTCACATCTCTAGAAACTGGAGAACCACACGTGCATACATCCTGTGTTTGTTGTCTAAAGGCTTTGCTTCCTGTTTGCAGAAACACTAACATGTACACATTCCATTGGCCTCACCTTGTTCACTTTGATCTTAAAGACAATTCAACAAGGCCACATTGTTAATACAAGCTAGAAATGAATCCTTCCTAGAAAAGGAAAATGTAATAGCTAGACTTTCTCTCCATTTGAAGTGGCAGTACTCCCAGAAGAAGACAATCTGGGTGAAGGCCCCTTAAATTTATTGACTTTATTTCTCACAAAACTATGATTTTTAAGTCTTTTTTTTTTTTGCAAATGACCACAAAAGGGAAGTGTTACCTGAAGACTTTGATGTTTCGTTCAGTTGCTTCTTGCACACATAGGGGAACAAAGCTTCACAGGAAAAACTCTGCCACCGGCCTGAGTCAGCATTCATTATTACACAACTTGAGCCACCTACTGTAGGCGAACTGGGAATTTCTTAAGAGTAGGGAGGAAGAAAAAAAAATGAAGTAGGGCTAGGGAAGAGAGGTTTTGTGTTCAGTTAGAAAAGGGAAAATGAAGGGTATTTCTAAACTTCTGCTTTTACAAGAACATAATTTAGTAAAACTTTAATTAACTGGAACCCAACTACCACCCCATAAAGAATCTTTGGCCCTGGTTGAAAAAATGATGGAATTAAAAAAAAATAAAGGACAAGATAATTTCTAACCTCTAAGATGGGGTAGAGAACACTAAAGGAATATAAAAGCAAAAAAGGAAGGAAGGGAGGGAAGGAGGAATGGAAGAAGGAAGAGAAAGAAAGGGAGAGAGAAGAAAGGGAGGAAGAGAGAGAGAAGAAAGGGAGAAAGAGATAAATAAAGGGAGAAAGAAAGGGAGAGAGAAAGAAAGAGAAAAAGAGAGAGGAAGGGAGGGAGGGAGGGGGAGGGGAGAGAGAGAGAGAGAGAGAGAGAGAGAGAGAGAGAGAGAGAGAGAGAGAGAGAGAGAGAGAGAAAGGAAGGAAGGAAGGAAGGGCAGGCAGCCAGAAATGTTGGGATAGGAGGAAGGTTAGGGGAAGAGTTCATAAAGAAAGGGGTTGAAAGAAGATTCATTTTCTTATCTTCTTCCTCTAACTCCAACTTTCATCATACAACCTCAAGGATATTATGTGGGAAGTATCAGGAAATCCCCCAACTAGGAAAGGATACTGAAATGATGAGGAATTAAGAGACCCTTCTTCCTACTTCTGAAGTGATTTCACAAGGGTATTATTCACTCTGGAGATTTGCACATATTGAGCCAGAAGCTAGCATAGAAATGTGACCTTTGAGGCTCCATAAGAATGTGATTTTTATGGCCTGGAAATGTCCCCTGACCTTTGGTGGGAAGAGTGAAGCGGGTGTAAAGATGTACAACAGGGGCAGAGTTCGATATTCTGTCACTCATCTCTTAATTTTTACTTTTGAGGCTGGGCGGTTCTAGAATCTGCTTTACCTGGCCTCTCTCATTCACTCTGTTTTCCTGGGCTGCTGCAATCTTTTGCTGGCTGTAGTTCACCTCTTGAGATTCCTTTCCATTTCACTTGTATCTATTCACATTTTTTTACATGCTGTCTCACCCATTAAAATGTGAGAGTCTTGAGGGCAGGGACCAAGTTATTGCCTTTCTTTGTATCTCCAGAGTTTAGCACATGGTAAGCACCTAATTAATGCTTGCTGGCTGACAGACTGTTAGACTTTCCTAGAGCATTCACCACAAATGCCAGAAGGACTGTGAGAATCCATTTCTCTGGGAATAATGTGTACAAATGAACTGATGGGATTCTATTAGAGAAAAAATATTCCCAAATACTTTTTTTGAGATAAAAGAGATAAAAATTGGTCAGAGTCATCAATATATGTTTTAATCCTAAGCTCTTGATAAGTATTCTCCCTATTTTCCAGAATAGATTTCTGAGTGTGGGAGTGATTTATTGGAGGCTGTCTGTCAAGAATTATTGATAATGCCAAAAACATCCTGGGGCTCACAAAGCTATTTCTGTTGGAGAATCTGAGGAACAGCTTCAGTAACAAAAGTCAGGTCTGAGGCATAAGTTTAAATTTGGGATCTTTTCTCAAAAGGTTCACCATTCCCACAAAATATCCAGCCAAGTGTCTCATCTTGACAGCTCCCCAATGGTTTCCTTAGACCACGTGCCATGTCACTTTGCTCCTGTCTAGGTGGTATTTAATTCAATGGCCACCAAGAAACATTCACTAATAGCTCCACCAAAAAGTCCCAAACTGTCTTACTAATAGTAGTACAACTGACATATTGTAGAAGTAAAAGTTCTTTCAAGATAGGTAATATGAGTACAAGTCTAAAGAATTTTGAGTGTCATAAACACTCAATAGTCTGGAGTGGGGATTGAGGAGAGAGTCAAAACCTTTATTTTAATAATCTGTACTATTCCTAGTAAGGAAAGAGAAAAAAAGTTACCTGGATTCCAGTTGAGAAAATTTAATGGGTTGTGATCAGACCATTCCCAACCTTTTGAAGAATCTAGCTGATTTAAACCAATCCAGAACATTTTTGGAATCCCCTCTTTATCTGTGAAGATAAAAAAAAGACACCCATTGAGTTATCTTATTGAAACTGAAGTTATTGGCATCACACAACAATCTAAAGATTCAATTCTGGGATTCAATTGGGATTCAATTCTGAATCTCCTAAAAATGGTACAGAGCAAACAGGGCAACACAGTCCGTAAGGTTACTAAAACACTTCTTAAAAACCTGGTGAGTTGATACCACTTGGATTTCTGAGTAATCTTCTCCAGTCACTTAACTTTTGTTTACCTCAGTTTCCATATCTGTAACACGGGGATAATAATAGCGCCCACCTCTCAATGCTTAGCACAGTGCCTGGAATATAGTAGATACTTTATATACATTTATTGGATTCACAGGAGTGGTTGTTGAAGTGCTTAGAACAGTGCCTGGCCCAAAGCAGACGATAAATGCTTCTTCCCTTCTGCTCATTCTCCCTCTTACCCATTTCTCTGTTTTTGATACACTGGGTTTTGGTTTCTTAGTTCTGTATAGTCTGAGGCCTAGATACCAAGGCTGTTAACAGCATTTAGACTATAGGAGAGGACAGAGTGAAGAAGAAAAACAATTACAGCCATGACTTTAGCAATCAGACTGAACATTTCCCCATGAGTCCAGGTAGAGTTAAGAGAATCAAACAAAATAAAAAACGAGGTTGAAACAAAACAGCAAGAACATTCCTGGCTTCTATAATAAAATCCTGGCTAAGCCAACTGATAGCAGCTGCCAGCTGGCAAGTCTAAGGCAAATATGCGTGCTAGAGGGAGAAGGTGGGCAGAGCTAAGAGGGTGAATGTGGTGGCACCTTCTGTGCTGAACGAGAATCAGGAAGTCTGCTCTTTGAGGCAATTCTATGGTTTTCCTTGGTAATAACAGATACCCAAAGACATATGGAAGAGCCCTAAGATTTCTGATACTAAAAAATGCCCTAGTTTGCTGATATCTCAAGTTTTCTTTATGATTGTTCTCAAATGATTACTTTGCAACTCTTCAGACCCACAGATTTAATTTACTCAACCCCATCCACCAGAACTTATTAAACATTATTCTGGAAATTCATGGAATTATGGTGATAAAAGGACATTTATGGATATTATTTTTTACATGTACAGGGTAGTATATTTTTGGAAAATATAAATTTTTCATAGAAGTATTAATTATTTAAGTTTCAAATTACGTAGGAAAAAAGCCTGGGACAATGTAAAGGTCTAAGAGGAGAGCATGGAGACTGAAGTTTTGAGCTTTAGAGCTATGAGACATGAACTAGGGATGACAATCTGGACCTCAGTTTTGTCATCTGCAAAATGGAGTTGGAATCGATGACTTCTAAGGTTCCTTCAAGAACTAAGTTTTATGATATTATTCTTTTTTTAATAGTTGACTTTTTATTAACACCTATACATTTACTTGTCTTCTGGCTTGTTGAAGCAGTAGGTTAGACAACACTTGCCGCAATAATGTCTGCCATAAAGACTCCAGCACCACATTCATCAGAAGGGCACTCTCGTGGAAGGCGGCTAATCTTTCCGTTCTCATCAACCTTATAGTACTTTAGAACAGCAAGCTTAACCTTCTTTCTCTTATGCTTGTTCTTTTTGGGAGTGTGTAAGACTTCTTTCTCTTCTTGGCACCACCATGAAGCCTCAGAACAAGATGAAGGCTAGATTCCTGCTGAATGTTGTAGTCAGACAAAGTGTGTCTATCTTCCAGTTGCTTGCCTGCAAAAATCAATCTTTGTTGATCAGGTGGAATACCTTCCTTATCTTGTATCTTGGCCTTGACATTTTCAATAGTATCGGACGGTTCAACTTCAAGAATGATGGTCTTCGCTGTCTAAGTCTTCATGAAAATCTGCATTGTGGCATTGGGTCCACCCGTTGATGGCAGATCCAAAAGAAAGCGTGATATTATTCTTAACATGTCAAAGTATTGAGTGAGTAAGTATTTATTGAATACCTAATATGCTACATGGCACAAGTGTGTGTGTATATACACATATATACATATATTTATACATGTGTGAGAGAATCTAATGATAGATTATAGAATGAAGAGAGAAGAGGGCATTGTATAGAGTCTTGATATGTACAGTCAAGGGATTCACAAAATCCAGCAAAAGAAAATACTGATTAATCAGACAAATAGAAGGTGAACCAAAAGAGAAGAGTCACAAAAAACTAGGAAGGAAAGAGTATTCATGAAGAGATGGTAATCAACACTGTCAAATGCTGCAGGCCAAGAAGGGTGAGGATTGAGAAAGAGCTATTATATTTGGTAATTAAGAGATCACTGATAACTTGAGAGAGAGAAGTATCAGCTGAGTGATGAGGTCAGGTCAGAGTACAGAGGGTTTAAAAGGGAGTTAAAGGAGATAAAGTAAAAAATCACTGAGTATAGATGACATTTTGAAAGCATTTAGCTGGGAAAGTGGAAGGAGAGACACAAGAGCAAGGGCTTGAGAGTTAGGTGTGTGACTGATCTTGTGGAGGCTGAAATAAAGTGAATGAGCAGATTGAAGAATTAGAAGGCCGGGGATTTGCACTTCCGCCCAGTTGAGCTCCGCAAGATGGCTGCTCTTTTGTTGAGGTATGCTGGTTGTCCTTGCCTCCATGCTCACCTAAGCCCCAGGCTCTGTGTCAGAAATGCTATTCCCCTGGGAACAACAGCCAAGGAAGAGATGGAAAAATTCTGGAACAAGAACATCAATTCAAAACATCCTTTGTCACCTCACATCACCATTTACAGCTGGTCTCTGCCTACGATGATGTCCATTACCCACCGAGGCACTGGTGTTGCTTTGAGTGCAGGAGTGTCCCTTTTTGGATTGGCAGCCTTGTTGCTCCCAGGGAATTTTGAGTCTCGCTTGGAGCTTGTAAAGTCCCTGGGCCTAGGACCAACTCTGATCCACACAGCCAAGTTTGCTCTTGTCTTCCCGCTTATGTACCACACCTGGAATGGAATCCGACACTTGATGTGGGACCTAGGGAAGGGCCTGAAGATTCCTCAGCTCTACCAGTCTGGAGTAGTTGTCTTGGTTCACCTTGAGTTCACCTTCTCCCTTTCCTTCAGCCACCCTTTCCCTCAGACCAGGGCAGAGCTCTTCTGTTTTGCTTAGATCTCTGTATGTTTGAAGAACTTAGAGTCTGGTCCAATATTCATAGTATTGGAGCTGTGGGAGAAGCTCCAGTGTTCTCCTCCCTAAAGAAAGCTGCACGATAAGGCTCCCAAACTCTTCCTCTTTGCCTCTTCTTGCCCTTCCATCCCCTCCAATTACCTTTCTTGATGTGGGTTTGTCCTTTTTCCTCAGGCCTCCTCAGCCTCTCCACATTGGGCCTTGACTTGTGCTAAGGGTCAACCGTTGGCTGCCCAATCCTGAGGCAGTAAAAACAATGCCAGCTCTGTGGTCTCTGCCTTAGGGTTGAGGAGAAAGGCTTTGAGTGCCAGTGGCCGTGGGCTGCTGGCTTAAAGGACAAGGCTGCCCATTGGAAATGGCCCAGAGTCCTAAAACACCCACACTTTTAGAGAAAAAGGAACCAGCCTTTCTGGATGGGTGCTGGGAGAGAAGGAAGGAGGGTGAGTTGGCTCCCTGGAGGCTACAGATGTGCTGTGGGGAGAGGGCAGACAGCTCTCCTGGCCCAGGAAAGGATTCATAAGATTCTCAGTCAACACATTGGGAGTTCTCTCTTTTCCTAGCATTCTGAGAAAAATAAACCTTTTAATTTCATATTTTCCAATAAAAATTTATGTGACAAAAAAAAGCCGGGTATTTAAAGGAATTTCAACACATTTGTGGTCCTTCGGTATGAAGGTAGGGGTTGGAATGAGGTGGAAGGCTTTGAGGCAGATCCTGAACTTACTGAGGTAGGAGGAAGAATATTTGCACATTAATACACACACAAGTTACATGTATGTATGTGTGCATATATGCATGTAAAAGTACTTTCACAGTGTAATGGTACCATTCACATATATAAATTTGTACGTGCATGCATGTGCATATTTAGGTACAAAACCTCCTTCTCCCTCCAGGGAGCTTATCATCTTAGTGGGGAGTGCAGGGAGAGAAAAAAAGAAAAAGACACAGGCTAGAACATAGTGCTAACTGTACATATGCCACAGAAAAATGCAGATACAAAGAGGCTGAATAATTCTAATAAAAGGAGGAAAGCTAGGAGAGGTCCAGGCCTGGAGTCATTAAGACTCATTTTCATGAGTTCAAATTTGTCCTCAGATACTTCCTAGCTGCGTGGCCTTGAACAAGTCACTTAACCTTGTTTGCCTTTGTTTTCTCATCTGTAAAACAAGTTGGAGAAGGAAATGCAAACCACTCCAGTATCTTTGCCAAAAAAAGAAAAAAATCCAACAGTCCTGATTCAAATGACTCTTCCTCTCCTCAATCTACTCCTTCCTTGCCATCTACTTCAAGCTTTTTTTTTTTGAGGTGGGATACAGGGGGTTGGTGGGTGGTAATCAGGGTTAAGTGACTCATCCAAAATCAACAAACTTCTTCCTTTCATCTTATACCACTTCCTGTCTTGCTGCTTCCATCTTCTGGCATTGATCTCTCAACAGTTAAGTAGAAAGGGCTTTTCTCCATCCAGATCCTTCTTCATCACCCTATAGCATTTGACACCATTGGTCACTTTGCTGCTCTGGGATTTTGTAAGTCTATTGCTCTCTTGGTTCACTTCTTACCTATCTGATTGCTCTTCCTCAATCTTCCTTTGCTAAATCTCATAGAACAACAAAATGTGGATTTCCCCCAGGCTCTCTACACACTTTCACTATGTGACCTCATCAGCTCCCACAGGCTCAATTATCATCTCCACAAAGATGATTCCCAGATCTATTTATGAAGTCATAGTATCTCCCTTGAGTCTCTCTCTCTGTCTCTCTCTGTCTCTCTCTCTCTCTCTCTTTGTTGGGCATTTCCAACTGGATGGCCATGTGCATCTTACACTCAACATGCCTAAAATAGAACTCATCACCTCTTCTCCCAAGCTTTCCTATTACTGTCCATGGCACCACCTCCCTAGTAATAGTTAGTCAGGTTCACATGGCTGGTGTCATGTCTTGACACATCACTCTCAGTCACCCTCCATGTTCAATTAGTTACTGAGTCTTGTGATTTCTTTCTCCCCAGTATCTTGCCTACCTATCTTCTCGTGTGGTAGCCATCTCACTTAGACTATTACGCTGGCCTCCTAAGTGGTCTCCCTGCTTCACGTTTCTCCCAGTTTCAATCCATCCTCCTATTTGCTACTACCATGAATTTAAACACAGGTCTGACAATTCCACTTCCCTACTTAATAAAGTCTAATGGTGGGGGAGGGGAGGGCAGAGCCAAGATGGCAGAGTAAAAGCAGGAATTTGCTTGAGCTCCCACCCCAACTACCTCCATTACTTGTAAAAAATGAGTCTAAACAAATTTTAGAGCTAAAGAACCCACAGACAAAGAGGAACAAATCTCCTGCTGAAGGCAGCCTGGCAGGCTGACAGGATGGATCTATCATACCACACTGGGAGAGGAAATCAGTCCTATGTGAGCTGTGCCAGCCCAGATTGGTGGCACAGACCAGTTGGAATAAACTTCCAGGGACTGATTCACCAGCAGCTGTGGTGGTTTCCAGACTTCTCAACCCACAAATTCCATGCTCAGTGGGGGACTTTGTTGGAAGTGGGTGACAGAAGAGTGTGGTCTGGCCACTGCCCCCAGGGTGGCAGAGATGGCAGCAGCTGTAGCTGCTGCTGAGTGGCTACCTCCTGAGCTCCAGGCCTACAGGTCACAGGTGGACCAAGTGACCTTTCACAGGGTAATTGCTCTTGCTTTGACCTGCTTAGATTTGGGTCACAGTCTTAGGTGGCAGTCCTGGGGTGAGGAGCACTAGCATGGCAGAGCTTGTTGAGACTGTGGAGAGGCAGTCATCCTCATAGTTCTGAGGCAGGTTCCTGGAAAAAGTTCTGACAACAGATAAGCAAAACCCCAGAAATTTGGGACACAGATCTCTCCACTCTGGAGGCAGAGTTCTACCATGGCAAAGAGCTCTGAAGTCAAGTAATTGACTGGCAAGATGAGCAAACAGAGGAAGCATAATCAAACTATAGAACAGCTTTTTGGGGACAAAGATGATCAAAACAGACATAGAACCAGAAGATAATAAAGTCAAAACTCCTAGATCAAAGGCCTCTAAGAAAAATATGAATTGGTTACAGGCCATGGAGGAGCTCAAGAAGGATTTTGAAAATCAAGTTAAGAGAAGGAGAGGAAAAATTGGAAAGAGAAATGAGAATGATGTGAGAGAATCATGAAACACAAGTCAACAGCCTGCTAAAGGAGACCCAAAAATACTGGAGAAAATAACACTTTAAAAAATAGATTAACTCAGAAGGCAAAAGAGGGCCAAAAAGCCAATAAGGAGAATGCCTTAAAAAGCCAAATTTGCCAGATGGAAAAGGAATTTCAAAAACTCACTGGAGAGAATAATTCCTTCAAAATGAGACTGGAGCAAATGGAAGCTAATGACTTTATGAGAAATCAAGATACTATCAAACAGATCCAAACAAATGAAAAAACAGAAGGCAATGTTAAATACTTCATTGAAAAAACCACTGACCTGGAAAAATAGATCCAGGAGAGATAATTTAACAATTATTGGACTACCTAAAAGCCATGATCAAAAAAAGAACCTAGACATCATCTTTCAAGAAATTATCAAGGAAAATTGCCCTGATATTCTAGAACCAGAGGGAAAAATGGAAATCGAAAGAATTCACCAACTGCCCCTTGAAAAAGATGCCAAAAAGAAAACTCCTAGAAATATTATAGCCAAGTTCCAGAGTTCCCAGGTCAAGGAGAAAATATTACAAGCAGTCAGGAAGAAACACTTTGAGTGTTGTAGAAATACAATCAGGATAACACAGGATCTAGCAGCTTCTGCATATCATATTCCAAGCCTTTCAATCTACATTAAGGGATTGAAGGGCTTGGAATATGATATTCTGGAGTTCAAAGGAGCTAGGATTAAAATCAAGAATCACCTATCCAGCAAAACTGAGTATAATACTTCAAGGAAAAATATGAATATTCAGTGAAATAGAGGATTTGCAAGCATTCTTGATGAAAAGACCAGAACTGAACAGAAAAGTTGACTTTTTACAAGAAACAAGAAAAATATGAGAAGATAAATAGGAAAAAGAAATCATAAGGAACTTATTAAAGTTAAATTATTTACATTCCTACATGGAAAAACAATAATTGTAACTCATGAGACTTTTCTCAGGGAAGAAGGGAGAGAATCTGGAACTCAAAGTTTTAAAAACAAATGTTAAAATTTGTTTTTTACGTGCAACCAGGAAATAAGATATGCAGGCAATGGGGTATAGAAATACATCTTTCCCTACAGGAAAGTAATGGGGGGGGGCATGGATGAGGATATATGAGAGAACAGATTGGGGGAAGGGGTATTCAGTAGGGGTCGGGGGTAGGGGAGAGTCAGGGAGAAAATTTGTAACGCAAAATCTTGTAGAAATGAACATTGAAAACTAAAAAATAAACAAATAAAATTTAAAAAATAAACTCTAATGGCTAAGATCAAATATAAACTCCTCTGTTCCTCATTGAAAGCCCTTCACAACCTGGCCCCTTCTTGTCTTTCCTTTTTTCTTATACATTATTTCCCCCCTCACACATTCCATGGACCAGTCACACTGTCCTAGTTGTTATTTCTCACCATCTGACACTTCATCTCTCATCTTCAAACCTATGTACTGGCTGTCACTCACACCTGGAATGCTCTCCCTCCTAATTTCTACCTCTAAGACTCCTTTGTTTCCTTTAAGACTCAGTTCAATGCTACCACCTACGTGAACCATTTCCCTGGATCTCCAGATGCTAGTGACTTCCACTCTAACACACCACACTGAACATACTTCATTGGGCTACTTTCCATGTGCACTGTATTTATCTTGTATAGACATGTTATCTCTTCCAAAAGGAGAGAAAGACCTCAGGGCAGGGACTCGTTTGTTTGTTTGCTTTTTCTTTGTATATCCAATGATTAGCACAATACTTTGCAAATAGTAAGCATAAAAAATGCTTATTGATTGAATGATTAAACAATAAGTATCACTTCATGCACATTGTATGACTTAAAAGTCCTGAACTCTACCAATGTTAAACTCTTCCTCAAGTTCAAAACCATCACTCATACTATCTAAACATACTTAAGTCTTTCTTACTCCTCCTTACTATATAAAATTCTATGCCTGTTTTCTTTCCCCCTTTTATATATTTTTTTCTTTTTGGAAGGGGAAAGGCAGGACAATTAGGGTTATTTGCCCAAGGTCCCATGGCTAGTAAGTATTAAGTGAGGCTGGATCTGAACTCAGGTCCTCCTGACTCCAGGGCTGGTGCTCTATTTACTGAGCCACCTAGCCCCCCTTTTCATTCCTTTTTTCAGAGACTTTAAATATCATTTCTTCCACAAACCCTTTCAACTAGAATAGATGTTAATTCAGTATTTGTCTCCCCTACCCTTTTTTTCCAATATGGAGTCCATCTGCCATTTTGCATATTGCATCGTGAGTATATTTTCAATGCACAGAATAATTTAAAGTGAGTGTCTTAATATCCTGTTATTTACTGGTATCAATATGTCAGAGTATAAATTCTCAGAGTACATAGACAGTGTGCTTTGATATTGCTATTTATGTTATTTCTTTATATTTAATTCAAATTTTACATATAAGATGTTCTATCTATATCTCCTTGGAGTTAGCTTACCTTTAAGATGATTTAATTCAGCAGCACTTGAGATGCTTACTAAGTCTGCTCCTTGATTTTGACATGAAATAAACGCTTCCTTCCATTTAAGGGATGCCTGGGTATTAAGCTGGTAGCAACTTCCAAATTGCTCATTCTTTTCCCAACCATCTTCACAGCCATCCTCTATTAAAAAGACAACATTTAAAAGACTAGACATTTTTATATCCACCATCTATCACTGAACTTTAGTGTTTGCAGAATTTTCAGATTACAAAAATGTTACTGGTTATGTTTGATAACCTAAATACCATTTCAAACAGTTGTGATGTTGGCTGTAACTGAAATAGTGATATGGGAGAAACACCATTAGATTATTTTTTTCAGTGATCCTAAGCCTGCAATTTCAATTTTTGTTGTCATTGTTGTTTAGTTGTTTCAGTCATGCTCGACTCTTCGTGACTCCATTTAGGGTTCTCTTGGCAAAGATACTGGAATAGTTAGTTGGCCATCTCCTTTTAATAGATAAGGAAACCAAAGAACCGAAGCAAATAGGGTTAAATGACTTGCCCGGGATCACACAGCTACTTAAGTGTCTGAGGCCAGATCTGAACTCAGGAAGATGATCTTCCTATCTCCAGGTCTGGCACTCTATTCTCTGCAACAGCTACCACCAGGTAATAACTTGAGTTATGGAACACAGTTTCATGCATCCTTAAGTAGAGATGACTAAAATGTGATAAATAATTTCATTAGGGTTTTCTACAAAAAAAAAATAACCTTTAAAAATCAACATGGGATTAGTTAATTATAAGAGGAAGACAAAATACTCAGATGTATCTGGGGAGGCAGCACAGTATAAGACTGAGAATTCTTTTTAGCTCCACTATGAGCTATCTGTATGACTTGGGGGCAGTCAATTAATCTCACTGTGCTTCAATTTCCTCATCTTTAAAAGGAGGCTCACAGGACGTAGAGTTCAAGGTCTGGAGTGATTTAAGTGATTTGTTCATGATGACAGGTAAACAAATGGCAGAACTCAGATCTGAATGTAGGTCCCCTGCCTCCAAATACAGCTGCCTTTTTAACATACCATGTTGGGCTAAATTAGTTTATTATTAAGACCCCTTCTACAATTCTGTTATCCCATATATAGTAAGCTTTGGGGAATGGGGGTGGGGGAAGAACACAGGCAAACTGTGGCATTTTCCTCGACTCCATCACGCTTATTATAAACTGGTGCTTAGCAAATCTTTGCTTTAATTTTTTCTGCTAAGAAATGTTTCACTCTGCTTCAGCTATAGACTTCTCAAGCAATGAAAATCAACTTGGAGTCTTGGCCTGTTCCTGGATCCCACAAGCCACTTGTGGGATGTTATAAACTCTGTTCAATCTGTTGAGACATTTGTGGTACTAGTATATAGGGGCAACGAGGTGGCCCAGTGGATAGAATAGTAGGCCTGGAGTCAGGAAGACCCAAGTTCAAATATGGTCTCAGACTCTTATTAGTTGTGTGACCCTAGGGAGTCACTTAACCCTCTTGCCTCAGTTTCCTAAGCTATAAAATGAACTTTAAAAGGAAACAGCAAATCACTCCAGTATCTTTATGAAAAAGTCCCCACATGGGGTCATGAAGAGTTGGACAATGATTAAACAACAAAATTATGTACTAAGGACCATGCTAGAAGACTAGTGTAGTTTGGCTTAAAGTTAGGCATAATGTGAGATAAATCTGCAAGGGTCAATTGAGACCAAATGGTGGATGGTGTTTTTGTTTAGTTAACAACACTGGGTAGCCTGCCATAGTGACGAGTGTGTGAAATGAGAGAACCTGGGTTTGAATTCTGCCTCTACTACATAAAGGGATCTTAATCTGTTGGGTCTCAGTTTCCTCACTTATAAGATAATAAGATTGTATTAGATGATCCCTAAGGGTCTGTGCATCTCCAAATCTATGTTCACGTAGGTAATAAGAAATCACAAAGTTTTAGAGAGACTGACATGATCAAAGCCACATTATGAAAAAAAATCTTAAAAATCCAAACCATGTTCACTGAGGCCCAGGTTAATAATCCCTGGACTCTATGGTCTGAGATTGCTTTTCACTTCAGCTTGATGATCCTGTGAGTTTCTCTAGCAAGTTTAAGAGGAGGAACAGAGAAAGCAGAGGGTGGAAGTCACCCAGGGCTAGGGCTTAGAAAGGGAAGTTGGTGATCCTAGGGTGAGAGTGTGAACCTCATTTACACAGTTGACTGGGATTCAAGCTAAGTGAAGTCTGAACAAAACAGAGACTGGGAGGTTATGATGAAGGTAAAAATAGGTTCAGAAATGAGGCAGCAGGTTTGAGGGCTCCTTTGGAGAGAGCTGGAGAAATTTAGAGTTGTAGCAGCTCCAGATCCCAAGTATGGCCTGATTGGTGCCAGGCTGAAGGAGAGTGTAAGTCACTGGAATGACAAGGATTAATAAACTTTGAAGACAAAGTAGTTGGAAAGGTCTCTCATACACACACACACACACGTATACATATGTATACATATATACACATATACATATATCTGAAAATGATGGAAACTAAAGAGAACTGGGATCTAGTTGTTGAAATCACCGATGAAGGTGTGAGCAGTCTGGTACAATAAAATGATTACTGAATCTGGCCAAAGATCTAGTTTCAAACCCAGGTTCTGCTGATGAATACCTGTATGATTTTAAGTCATTTATGTCTCTGGGAGTCAGTTTCCTCATCTATAAAATAAAGAGATTGGACTAGTTGGACTCTAAGCTGCCCATTCAATTCTACAGATATAATTGCATGGTGCAGGCATCCAGGTTGTATAGTTGATAGAGTGCTAGGCCTAGAGTCAGAAAGATCTGAACTCAAATCCAGCCTCAGACACTAGCTGTGAGACCCTGGGCAAGTCCCTAACACTCTTTGCTTTAGTTTTCTAACCTGTAAAATGAGCTGGAGGAAGAAATGGCAAACCACAATAGTACCTTTGCCAAGAAACCCCAAAATGGGTTCACAAAAAGTTGGACATGGCTGAAAAATGACTCAACAACAACAAAAAAGATTTTAAGGCTGCTAGAAGACAAACCCAGTCAGACTGCCTCAGACATTTGCTAGCTGTGTGATCATGGGGAAGTCATTTAACCTTCTTTTGCCTTAGACTGCTCAATGGGAAAATGGGAAAAATAATAAATAGTATCTACCTCCCAAGGATATGAGGATCAAGTGGGATATCTGTAAAGCACTTTGCACTTAGGAATGCTCATTCCCTCCTCCCCTTCTTTACAGCTTGGGGCTGGCCGGTATGGTGATGGCCTTTTCTAAGATCTCTTGTATGTGGTTGATGGAACTGACCTAGAGGTCAGCAAACAGTGATAATGATGGGTAGAAAGTAGGTAGAGTTAAGTGGAGAGCAGCATCAGGAACAAGGAGTGAGGTGATGCTTTCTCTCTCACTGAAATAAGGGAATAGGAAAAGTGAACCCCTACTAGAATTGAAAGGAAGTGGTGTTATCCAAAGCAAGCTTCACTTCTGATCCTAGCTTTGCTAATTAGAACTAGGACATCTCAATACTTAAATTTTTTTTTTGCTTTTTGGAGGGGGGAAGGTAAGGCAATTGGGGTTAAGTGACTTGACCAAGGTCACATGGCTAGTTTTTGTGTTAAGTGTCTGAGGTTGAATTTCAACTCAGGTCCTCCTGACTCCGGGGCCAGTGCTCTATTCACTGTGCCACCTAGCCGTCCCTTCTCAATACTTTTTAACCATTAAAAGATCCTAACTTCTTAAAACCCATAGCCTTAAAAGTTCCTTTCCTTAGGGTCCTCCTCCCAATCATTTCCTTCCATCTCTAGTCTCTACCTTCCCAAGCAGCAGGAAGGAAGGAGGGAAAGGAGGGAGTCAGGGAACAAGCATTTATTAAGTGCCAGGCACTGTGCTAGGTGCTTTACAAATATCCCATCTGATCCTCTGGGAACAACCCTAGGATGTAGGTGCTATTACTATCTCCATTTTATAGTTGAGGAAACTGAGGTAGACATTAAGTGACCTGTCCAGAGTCACACAGTTATTAAGTATCTGAATCTAAGTCTTCCTGACTCCAGAGCCAGCATTCCATCCACTGTGCCACTTGGCTGCTTCCCGTAAAAAGTCATCACCCTTAGGTCAGAGGGCAGAACGGTCCACCAGAGAAAATTTAGATGCCCTACCAGTTCACAAGTTGCAACAATAGAGATAATTTATTTTTATAACCATCTATCTACTCATACTTTTTAAAGTATATTTTGTCACATGGAAATTTCTTGGTATTTCTGGATATTGTATCCAAAAACAAAAATGAAATTTCTCTATCAAACATTATCATTGAATGACATGAATTTTTACATAAATTATGCAACATGAAGCAGTATCAGACTGTTGTTTGTTGTGTGTGTGGGAAGATGGTGAGAAGTCACCATTTGGCTGGTTCTGGCCTGCTCTGGAACGTCTCGGCTCATGTGATGACACATGAGGCAGGGCAGACTGGGACATGTTCATACGGAGAAAAGCAGACTTATTCTGTCAGTTAGGTACCAAGTATCATTTGGTAAAAATCATTACTGTTTCTGTCTCTTCAAGTGTTTGCATACTTGGTCGACACTGATGTGTATGAAACTCTCAGAATGCCTGGCTAGTCAATCATCAGAAATGTTTGTTCTTAGCACAGTGAGCTAACTGTTAAATCTCAGATATGAAACGTTAGTCTAGTTAGTGAGAGCACATGAACGCTATTTTGGCTGAAAAATAGGTGATCAGGTTGTTTTGGCTGTTTCCCTTTGCATTCTATTTCTGACTGGATACATGGAGCTTGTTATCTGCTGTTCCAAAGATTCAGAGTGTACTGAGCTCTGGACTTGGAGTCAGGAAATCCTGAGTTCAGATTTGACCTCAGAAACTTACTGGCTGTGTGACCCTGGGCAAATCACTTAATCTGTTTGCCTCAGTTTCCTCATCTGCAAAACGAACTAAAAAAGGAAACGGCAGATAATTCCAGTGTCTTTGCCAAGAAAATCCCAAATGGGGCCACAAAGAGTAAGATATCACTAAACAACTCAACAGATTAATATTTCTGCTTAGCAAATATATCCAAGTCTATTAGTTATAATACTTGTTTTATATAGTTAAGGAAGAACCACTATACAACCATCAAAAACACAGAATCTAGGTGAAAAAGATGTACCTGATGATTCAGAGTATAATGGTGAGGCTCGGCATGGTAAATGTTTAGCAGAATGGTACAGTGGGATAACACCAGCTCTGGAGGCAAAGACTCCAGATTCAAATCCTGCTTCTGGCACTCTTTACCTTACAACCTTAAACAAGTCATGACTTCTGGGTGCCTCAGTTTTCTAGTCTTCAAAATGAGAGAGTTAAAACTTGACAAGTCTAAGGACTCTTCTGTCTCTCACTTCATGAACCTCTGATCAGGAAGGTAGGAATCTCCCATGTTAAGGAACATTTCTATATTTCTACTTTCAGATCTTCATTTAATAATTCAAGCTGACCCAAATCATCTGGTTCATGATCTCAATTTAGAAAAAAAAACCAAACTAAAAAACACATTCAGCTGAACTCTTGACTTCTGGACTAAAACACAATGGATTGAAACAGTACAGGTTTTTTTTCCTTTAATCTGAAAAGTACATTTCCCAGAATCAGTGAGGTTAAAATCAGAGGGGATATTTATGAATTCTCAAATCAAGGAAGTGATAAAAGATTAACATTTTGAAGAGCTGAAAAAAAAGTTACATGTAATTCATTTTTTAAAATGACCAAAATTATTTTTCTGGAAACAAGGCAGAAAATTACTAAGAAATTGACGATGAAGTTCTCAAAACCATCAAGTTATGGCATATGTCACTGGAGTTCCATTTCATGTATTCACACTTAGACTTCTTTCTGGGAAAACCTAGGGGCTTTAGTAATAAGCACAGGAAACTTGGCCATCAGGAAACCTCTAAGATGGAAAAATGCTAACTTGGCAATTGGAAAACAATTACTAGCCAATTATTATTGGATGCTGAGGTAAGATTTTAGGGATGAAATATGACAGGAAATCATCAACTACATCTGAGTGAGTTAAATGAAGACAGTTCAGTTTTGTTTAAAAAAAAAAAGATTTTTAAAATGTAAAACTGAAGATGGTGGGGTAATAGAAGCCACAATTGAAATCAGTACAAAATCCCCAATACTATAAGGTGAATATTTTATGGATGTCACAAAATTTTTTTTTTGCTGATACCCAGTGTTATTAATGTCAATTGAGACATAAAATACGTTAATGTATGATTCACACACACACACACACACACACACACACACACACACACACACACACACACACACACACACACTGTTTGGTACCATCTGGAAGGTCTCCAGAGCAAAGGAGAAATAGTAGAGATAACCTATAAAATGTTTATATCCTCCTGTTTGCAAATAATATTTCATTTATTGCATCAAAATCCCAGATAATAGATTTTAATTTCAAATTGAATCCATAATCCTTCAAAGAGTTCAGCTTGTTCATGTATCTTAACTACATCTTCCAATATGTTATTTTACTCAAAAAAAAAAAAAAAGAATGACATGAGGATTTTAGGTTCCTTAGTTTTCCAATGGGAAAACAATATTTTGGAGCAGATGGGCAGTTTGGTAATTCTCAAATCATACCATGGAGGGGGCTGTTTATGCAGTCTTATTCATACATACCTGGTTTTAAGCAAATCCCCCACTTCTGGTCATATGGATAATTTAAAGTTGTAGCACACCATGTTCCATTATGATTTTCGTCAGTAATACATTCATGATGCCAGAGACCATCATTTAAGAAAGGAAACTCACAAGGCCTCCCATAAGAGTTCCCATCCCGGGTATATATTTCTGTTTAAAAAGAAAGAGACAAATTAGTCAGTTTCAAATGGTCAATTTCAGAGACAATAAAAGTGCCATGTGATTTGTGCCATTGAGAACTTTTTGAAAGGTCTATGGGTTGTTCTTTTAAAAAATTTGACAAAAAGTAGATCAATGTGTCTGCCTATTGTTTTACTATTGTTCCAACATACAGGATAGTCATTTAAAGTGCTTGTTGCACCTGCAGGAAACACTAGCTAACACACCAAGAACAATTAGCAAATTTATGACGTTATCTTTCTGTTTAGATTTCTAGTCCCAAACCTAATAATTTGTCTGACATATTCTGCCTTTTTCATAGATTAGCAATATAAACTAAATCCTCCTGCTGTGAAATAAGATCCATGAAAGCCAACTCAGTGTATAACATAATGAATATAACATAATGATTATTAGCTAGGAAAAATCCATCTTGATTAATCAATTGACAAAATGTTTACTAAGTCTACTATATAGGTATGGAAAACATGGAAATATAACACATTGTTCCTGATTTCAAAGAGCTTACATTTAGGTGGAGAGACAGAAATATAATTATAGGCAAAAATTTTGGGCAGCTAGGTGGCACAGTAGATAGAATATGGGGCCTGGAGTCAGGAAGATCCCAAGTTCAAATCCAGCCTCAGACAATTAGTTGCTATGTGACGCTGGGCAAATCATTTAGCCCTCATTGCCTCGATTTCTTCAACTATAAAATGAATTGGAGAAGGAAATGGCAAAACATTCCAGTATCTTTTCCAAGAAAACCACAAATTGCATCACAAAAATACCAGCTATGACTGAATAATAAAAAATTTTACAAAATATTTTTATCATCAAATTGTGTGAACAACTTGAAGTCAGAGAGTGAGAGACAAATATTGATTGGCCCCAGCAGTACTTTAAATATCATTAAGAGAAATTAGTTATGGAAATGGAATTATTTATTATTCATCAATTTGCTATTTATTCTTCGTGGACATTAGCCTATGTATGGCTTAGAGTTGAGACAATGCTATCCATCAAGGATTCTTGTAACTATAGTTACATCCCAAATCTACCAAACAACCAGTTTTTGTAGGCCCAAGAGCTGCTAATTGTTTACATTTTTAAATGCAATAAAAATGTTTTTAAAAGTATAAAAACCATTTTTAGGGCACACCGCAGGCCGCAGTTTGTAGATCTCGGCTATCAAATTTTAGTTGTGAGGAAGAAAGAAAAGGTTCTATTAAATAATTACTTATAATTAATATAACATAAATAATTAACTAAATAATTGCATCTACTATACAAGTGCTGGGGGAGCCACAAAGTTTAGATAAGATGCAGTCCCTACCTTCATAGAGTTTATAGTCTAATAAAAAGATATAATTATAATATATACTATTATGTAGCAGAGATTGTTTCCCTCTCCAAAGGGAACCTATGGGAGATAAGTGGGGTTAAGTCACAGAACTGATCTGAAAGAGACACCTCAGTCCAACCTGCACCCTAACAAGAACTGTCTCTTCAACACACTTACCAAGTGGTCATCCAGCCTTTAGGACCACAAATGAAGGAGAACCTGCTACTTCCCAAGACATCCCATTCCAATTTGATCTACCTCTGCTACAAAATTCTTCCTTTTATTAAATTTGTCTGCCTCCTTTGTAACTGCTACCTGGTTCTCCTATTCCTAGCTAGGTCCAATATAATCACCCCTTCCAGGTCCCTTACATATCTGAAAGTGTCCTGAAGCCTTTTCTTCTCCAGTACTAAAAGTGTCCAGGATTATAGAAGAGATTCTTAGTCAGGTATGAATCATTATGTAGTCTGATAATTCTGATATAGCAGAAAGGAAAGGGCTGGAAAGTAAGGAGTCTTCCTTCATCCACCACTAATTAGCTATAAGACCACAAGCAGGTCATTTTTCTTTCTTCTGCAAACAAGGGGTCTGGACTAGATGGAAATCAAGGTCCAAAGGAGAATTTTATAATGACATGATTTCAGCTTTGTGATTGATCAGGTTTGGCAGCCCACAGAAATTATAAAAAGCATGCCAAAAGTGGCTGATTTTATAATACTGCTGCTGCTGCTGCTGCTATTAATAATAATAGCATTCATAGAATGCTTTAAGGTTTGCTAATTGCTTTATATGTTATCTCATTTGCTTCTCACAGTGTGGTTTGTCCTTCGTTCTCAAAGAGGACCATGATATCAGGAAGACGATGACACGATCTGCAATTGTCTTTGATATGAGGGAGGGAGGGCTGTGCAAGGTCTCCAGCCTCACTTTTCCCCCCAGAGCCATCTGGGTTCAGTGGCCAGATTATTCATCAGGATGACTGGAGATGGCTCAGGATGCTGTGGGAGCTTTGGCCCTTTTAAGCTAAGGTCTTTTAAGTTCTCACTTTGAGTAAGGCAACTCCCATTCAGTAAATAGGCCTCTTTAAGCAGTGAGTCAAAGGATATCCCCTTTAATAAAAAAAAAATCAAACTGGGAGGGGAGGATCCTCAGGGTTGCTGGCCAAAAGAGAAACAAATACTATTTACATTCACTCTGAACCAGAAGGGTCCCCCCAAAATAACCATTAAGTGGTGTTTCAGCAGGTATCTACAATCCATGAGGTCCAGGGTGAACTGGATTTAAAGCTTGGTCTTTGAGAAAGAAATCTAGCCAGTATACCCCAAGTGAACTAGGTAACTTTTTTTTTGCCTTTTTTTTTTTGGAGGGGGAAGGCAGGGCAATTGGGGTTAAGTGACTTGCCAAGGTCACATGGCTAGTAAGTGTTAAGTGTCTGGGGCCGGATTTGAACTCAGGTCCTCCTGACTCCAGGGCCAGTGCTCTATTCACTGCACTACCTAGCTGCCCCCCCAACTAGGTAACTTTTGGCCATCAAAATTTACCTTCTTTTCAGCAGTACACCTTCAGGAGAGAGGAAAAGAGAAGAGAGGAGGGGAGGACAGTTCCTTGAGCTCCTCAATTTCTCCTTCATCTTCAGCAGAAGGATATTGCTTGAGAGAAATGATTATTTCTCTCTTGTATTTAATAACTCATTATTGAATTAGGTTTTTCCTCTTTTCTACTCCCTCATCCGGAAATCAACCAGTGTGGGAAATCTTGGGCAAAGATTTACCCAGGGTAAGAGCTAATCAAAGACAGTCTCTGCTGGCAAAATTCAGCTCTGGTAAATTCTACCATGTGGCAAAGGCAGCTTGTGAGTATATTCGTATCGACAGATTGAGTCTACTTTTGGAGGACCATTCTAGCTACACGTGAAGAGGCTGATCACCAGTAAGCTGACTATTAGATGATAAATGCCTTAGCCATAGCAATCTATGGGATAAAAAAAAGTGTGCTCCAGTCTTAGTCCTCATTCTGCTTCTTCAATGACAGTGGCATAATGGTGTTAAGAAATTACAGTTTTTATACTATCTAGAAGCATGAACTTACTTATTGGTAACCTAAATGTCAGATCCTTTTCTAGTAACAAATGAGCTGACAGTGAGTAGCTATGGAAAGAGCATTAGACTTAAATTTCTGCTACTTGTGTGGACAACTCATGAACTTTTCTTGTTAACTTTAGTTTTCTCATCTATAAAATTAGGGATATTGCTATCCAAGGTTCATTCTACCTCTAAATCTATAATCTTACCAATGCTGAAATTCTAATTAAAATTAAACCAAGAGATAAAAAAGTAAGAGTCGATTGCAAGGATTTGAATTCAGGTTATCCAGACTTCTATCTCACCTTCTATCCACTGTACCACCCCAGCTGCCTACATGATGAGGATGGGATGACTTATCAATATCAATGACATTTTGCCTAACCAATGTCTTATTGCCTGTGGAATGAGAGGGGTTCCAAAGCAGGGATTTACAGTCTAGCTCCATTTGTAAAAAGAAAAATCAAGCCAAAAAATAAGTATAGAAAGAGGCAGACATAATATGCTACTAAGTATTATGAGTGTAGAAATGGACCATTTCTTTTAGTCATTTACCTAGTTACAGCAGTTCTCTAAAAAACTCTACTTTGGTCTAAAAATAAATAACTGCCACAGAAGACAGCACACTCTGTATCTGAATTACCACAATCTGAGGCTAGGGGTGGGACATGTGGGCTTTAAGTGGAAGTATAGAGGATGTTCAGGCTGGAAAAGGGGAGATTTGGGAGGACATGATGGTTGTCTTTTAGTATCCAAGGGGCCCTCACGTGGAAGGGATTAAACTTGTTCCCTGTGGTCTCATAGGCCAGAGCAAGGAATGAATTAAGTTTAACTTTCATTGAAATTCATATGGCATGATTTTGAAAGCCTTTAACATTCTTAATTGTGCCCCTATTCCTAAGGGAATGTTTTTCCTAAAATATGGCAACTCAAAGGTGATCACAATATTCTAAACATGATCTGACCAGGGCAAAGAAGAGTTGGGGGCACTCATCTTTCTTCATTCATATTCATTTTGGATACTGTATCTTTGTTAATGCAAATACCTTTAGCTTTTTTGGCTGCCATATTACCACACAGAATATTTTTTTTTCTTTTTGGAAGGTGGAAGGTAGGGCAATTGGAGTTAAGTGACTTGCCCAAGGTCACATGGCTATTTTTTTGTTAAGTGTCTGAGTCCGGATTTGAACTCAGCTCCTCCTGACTGCAGGGTTGGTGCTCTATTCGCTGTGCCACCTAGCCACCCCAAAACAGAATTATTAAAAAAATCATTTGAAAAGTTTTAAAATTCCCTCAAAGTATTATAGTAGCAGTTCAATATATATCTGCTGATCATAATTAACAACTCATATTGATGTAGTTTAAGTTTCTAAAAGTGTTTTCCTCACAACAACCTTATCAGGCAGGTAGAGCAAGGACCATTATCTCTATTTTACAGATAAAGAAACAACTTTGAGAGGTGTATTAACTTGCTCAGAGTCATATTGTTAGGATAGGAGGTAGGATGATGATGGTAATTAATACTTTGGTCAATGAAAAACATTTTTAAAAAGTAATTAAGGATTCAATCGCTCTTCTCTTCATGCTCTCCTATCTCCTTATTCTATTCAAAGCTTTGCTCAGTATCAGATTAAAAAAAAGAAAGGGCTACAAGAGGGAAGGATCCAGGGCAGTCAGAGGACATCATAGTCCATTAGAAAGTTATAAAAGCAATTACCAAGTCATTAGAGACTTTTCCAAAGAGCATCAACACATCTTTCACACAATCAAAAGAGAAGCATAAGACAGTAGTACTGCACAGATCTGTTGTCATTCATATTCTTGGACATTGCACTAAGAAGCCAGAACTGGCATTATGTTGTCTGGGCAAAAGCAAATGTGTTTCATCAGAACATGCACAGACACACACCAGCACAATCAGAAAAAGCAGGGACTGCCTATAGGATTTTATTTACAACTTTTTTTTAACGTAAAGCAAGGCACACCAACCTGTACCATAGCTAGTCTGAATCTCTGTAGAGAAAGTTTTCCTATAACATAATGGAGCAATGAACAGAGCAATGCCGCTACTGAGTAGATGCTATCCACCTGATTATCAACCTGAGAAACAACTCAAAACTGCAATTCTTCCTACTTTGCACACATAGAGGCTGTCCTTTAATTTATTATAATTTCACAGAAGCATAGAACCTGAGAGTTGGAAGGGCTTCAGTGACTAATCTAATTCAACCCCTTTGTGACCTTTGCCTCTCAGGCTACAAAAAGCCTATCTGAGCAAAGGGTGTCCTTATTCCACTGGAGCATGCCGGCTAATTTCTTGGTATCCTAAGGTTTGAATGAAGTTGGAAGGGGAGCCTAATTGAGACATCCCAACAAACGTTTCTGAAGAATGATCGATAATAACAAAAACCCTGCTAAACTCTGCTAACTGCTTAAGAGAATTCTTTTTCTGTTCGTATCCTGTTGTTTCTGGACTTCTTACGTCCCCTGTGTTTCCTGTAGCTAGACAATCAACTCTCAAGGGGAATGCTCTCCTCTCAACACACCAGCTTGTGCTGAAAGGAACCTTAAAATAATAGCTCTAGGGTCAACAGAGCAAATCAGCTATTTCAGTGGTTAGATAAATAGTCAGCTAACTTGTTAGAACAAAGAGGCAAATGAACAAGGAGCTCCATCTGCAACCTTGGTCTGCATCCACAGTGTGTATTCTGGTAAAAGACTACCTGAATGGTTACTCTAGATGCTCACTGCTTGTGACAGTTTGTTCTACCTTGGTCTTTCTTGACATAAAAGAATCTGATTGCATTAGCAGCAGCCCTTCACTAAATTATGCCTCCCTTGAATAACCAAATAGATACCAACATATAAAAGGGTTTCCTTATATCCTAGAGAGCCCTGGGTTAGAATTTCTATAGTTATAATAATTATATAATTAGTTATACTTTGTCTTGAGAAAAGCAGGAAACATTCATTAGGACCATAGATTTTGAGCTGAAAGACACGTCTGAAGGCATCTAGTCCAACCTCTTAATTTTAGAGTTTAGGCAACCAATGACTGACTCAAGATACAAAGGTCATCAAGAGAAGCATTGGGATATGAATCCATGACCTCTAACTCCAAAGCCAACAAATGTGCCACTATGACATGTTATAGAAAAAGGACATGTAGGTAATGTGACCATGTTAAGTGTGAATGAATACATATTGAAAATAAAATATTTTATGGCATAGAAAACCTATAATCCCTTTATACTTTGTTATAAGTGTTCCTGTGCTTCCCAGAAGAGGAGAGAAAAATAAAATGCCAGATTTCTTGATTTATAGGTCTCCAAGTTTTATCTTCTGTTCATTGACAACTAGGTCCATGGTAGTGAGAGTCTTCGATTTCTTTAACTCAGGCTTCTAGTATCTTTATTCACATCTTATTTCTACTCTGATTTTAGGTTCTTTGTTCCCTAATTTTGCTCACCAAGGAAAATGACTATAAACTTTAGTTGAATTAAGGAGTCTACTCAAAACACTGCTTGACTACATCTAGTAGTAGGAATTAAAATAATCTACTAGATGGAGCTCTGGCAGTCTCAACACATTAAAATCTAAGCAAAAGCAAAAAACAAAAACAGAAATAAAGGGGGAAAGAAATTGAAGAATACTGCCAATATGCAATCCACAATGGGAAATAATAATGGATTTTGCCTAGACAAGTATGATGCAGCAAGTTAAAATTTTTATTCAATGTTTGTTTTGTTCTGTTATAATTTGAAGGCTGTAACTCTTTTCTATTTCCAAATTAGAGTGAGATTTTTACGTCACAAACTCCAAACACTAACCAACAAACAGTTGCCAAATTTAAGAAAAAGGAAGGGAAATGAAGGAAAAACTGTTCTCTCCCAAAGAGGAAGGAGAAAATGGCCAAAGGAAAACACAATTAGCTATTTTTCTTATAAGCAACTGTGATCTTAAGGATAACAAGAAAAGGGATTTCCTTGAAGAGAAAGGAACCAATACTAAGAGATGGAAACAGAAAGAAAAAGTTGCCAGGGCAGGCCAATAGCACTAATGAATCATGATACAAAAGGTCTGGTATTTCTTTTATCATGTGGTTCAGCTCTTTGGATAGAAGCAACAGTTTCCCTGTGTCTCATGAGTGGTTAAGGCTAAAAACTCAGCACCTGAGGACCAATACTCTAGGAAAGGGGTTCTCTATACTTTAACTAGGCTGATTCTTGGACAACAATCACCAGATCTGGGCTTAGGCTTAAAGCTTGTCCAGTGTGGTAGGATCTGCCAGAGCTGGAAATTTTATGGCCTATCTTCTGAGATCCCAGATTCTGTCTCATGCCATGATGAGTTAATAGGGTTGGATATCAGTGGAGGTATAAATGAATATAGAGGCAAAACTGTGAAATTAAACAATGACAAATAGTAGATAGCAACAGACTACAAAATTATTTTATATGACAAAAAGAAATTATCTAAGGAACGTAGTGATGATTTGATACTAGGAAAATAATAAAAAAATATATGATTGTAATAATAGATATAGAACAGGTTTTTGAAGAAGTACACTTTCCATTTATGTTTTTAAAAACACTGAAAAATATAGGAAGAGAAGGATTTTTCTTTTTATTTTTAGAGGGGGGAAGGCATGGCAATTGGGGTTAAGTGACTTGCCCAAGGTCACGTGGCTAGTAAGTGTTAAGGGTCTGAGGCCAAATTTGAACTCAGGTCCTCCTGACTCCAGGGCCGGTGCTCTATTTACTGTGCTAACTAGCTGCCTCAAAAGAGAAGGATTTTTTTCCTTTAACGTATCATAAAGTATATTCTTGAAACAAAGAGCCAGAATCCTGAGTTATTCTTCACCCAACATCCTTTCCCCCAGTCCTCATTAATACAAAATGGCATGTTCTTGTCATCACTCCTCTTTGACCTAGTTTTAGAAATGAATACTATAGCAACAGGGCATGAGAAAGAAAAAATAAATATTTGTAAAGAAGAGGTTAACAGATCTATTTGCATGTGACATGACTGTCAATCAGCCAACAACTATTTATTACGTGTTTACTATGTGCCAGGTACTGTGCTAGGCTTGAGGATTCAAAAAAAGAAAGAAAAAAGTCTCCTTCCTCAAGAAACAAACATTCTAATAGTGGAGACAACATTTAAAATTTGAGGTGCATACAAGATAGAGAATGGATGAAGGTAATAATCTGAAATCGGGGGCTAATTAGGGTGGATGGGGAGAAAAAGTATTGATGCAATAGCTGCCTTCAGTAAAATAGTAGGGGTATGAGATAAAACTACAAAAGTCCATCTACATTTTTATATACCACTAAAAATTCATGAATATTCAAAGGAATAGAAATAGAAACACCATTCATGATAAAAGTGTTTATACACCAAATATTTGAGCATTGGATTGCCAAGGCAGACATCAGACCTACATAAGGGTAACTTTTAAGTGGGTTTGATGCAAACAATGGAAGAAACTTTCTAGTTAGAGAAATAATACATATTCATGGATAGGTCAACCTGATATGGAAAAATAGCAGTATTTCCCAAATTAAATGTGTGGATTCAAAGCAATGCTAATTAAAATGTCAATGGTCTACTTTATGGAATTGTATACAATACTTAAAATGTATTTGGTAGGCAGGTAACATATTTATTAACAGCTTACTATGTGAGAGAAGCCATGCTAGAGATATAAATATGGGAAAATAGCCAAATATATCAAGAGGAACAGATTTTAAAAATTTATTGAAAACTGACATTTGGAATCTTATAAGGAACTGACAACAATTTGTAAAAGTAATATTCATCCTCCAGTAGAGAAAAAACATTGCAAATGACTATTTGAAAAATTAATCATTTCCTAAGAAAAATGCCCATTATAAACATCTTTGAGTTATCCCCTTTATATCTATAAAATTGATAAAAAAATAATTAAGAACTACAAAAATCAGCATTGGCAGGTTCATAATGAAACTGACATCCTATTACATTATCAGTTGAGTTTCTAGTAGGTACAGTGTTTTTTTGTGGAACTCCTTGGCAATATCTGGTAAATGCTATACAGTGGGGATAAGCACTAGACTTGAAACCAGAAGGTTCAAATCTCAAATTTCCCATTGCCTGGGCAGCTCTGGGCTTCAGTTTCTTCGTCTATAAAATGAATGTGTTATAACAGATAATTGCTGATGTCCCTTTTCAGCTCAAAAATCCTATGAATTTGAAGTAAGAGTTATAAAGCTGAAGAATATCCCCTTTGAGCCTAACAGAAAGAAGATGGCCAAAAAAGAGCATATTTATACAAAAATTTAATAGCTGCCTTATTTGTAATAACCAATGTAATGTCTAATGGATGAGGAATGACTGAGAAAAAGGTGTGCCATAAAATTAAAAATATGAACATAAAGCAATATGGAAAGGGATGAGAATTTTGCAAGGAAATAGGAATAAATATATCTGGACTATGAATATATTTTAAAAGAACAGCAATAATAAACACATGGGTATAAAATATGTACTTACATTTTCAAAAACAAATGAGACCTTTGTCTCAAAACAACTATATTTTGCTAAAATATATTGTACGTAAGGAGGGTTTTGTTATGCTTGTTGGTGTAAAGTTTCTTAGTATCTAAAGGCCATGGCAATGTCTAATTATGGAGGATTTTGTTATCCTTCCAGAATTCAGTTTCTCAGGATCCGTGGTCATGGCAAAGGCTGGTTTCCAGGTATTAGATAATGACTCCCAGAATAGCCCCAAGGATCCCAGTCCTATTGTGACTGTGCCATGTGATATGGGGGTGACGAAATTGATATTTACTATACTTGCACAGAATGACAATATTGCCAAAGTTAACTTGTGAGCTTAATGTTGGCAAGATGCCCTCTTTGTCTGTTGTCCTATAAAGTAAGTGGGTACTGGTCAGTGAGTAGGGAAACCATGGGTGAAGTACATGTACTCCTGCCTGAACCTGCCCCCACTGAGGCTTGTGATTTCAGGGAGTACACAAGCTGTGCCTGTCTCGATTGATCCTACCGACATAGGGGTAGTTACCATTCCCCCTCTTCTCACTGGCCCTTGCAAGAAGGGTTGTTAGGGAATGCTGTGGGAGCTGGTGCTCCCATTATCACTAACTCCCTCTTAAGAAGACTAGACTGATACAGGGGCGGAGCCAAGATGGCGGAGTAGAAACAGCTCATCCAAGCCACTCTGCCCCCAGACTCCCCCCAAACTATGTAAAAGGGGACTCTGAACAACTTCTGGAGCCCCAGCACCCACAGAACGACACAGAGAAGCTAACCTTCCACTGAGGACAGCCCAGCAGCCCTGCAGGAAGGACCAGCGCAGCGGTCTGGGAGCCAGCAGCGCGCAGAGCGCAGGAAGCAGAGCTGAGCCCAGGTCCCCTTGAGCCGAGGTTTTAGCCCCAGGGTGGCAGGGCCAGCAGCTGGCTGGAGGAACCCCAGAACACCAGCAGCCGTGGCGACTCCAGAATTATCAACATAGACATGCCTAGGACAAAGTAAGAGGTTAGTGTCCTATGGACTTTGGGACCTGTTTTTGGGGGAATGTGTTGGCTCCCTCCCCTGGGGGCTAGAAGCTGCTGAGGAGATATGCCATTTTGTAGTTTTCAGAGGCAGCTCCAGCTCTTGGCCTGCAATTAATTGTAGGGAGATCCAGCGATCAGTCTTGGGGGGTAATCGCTCTTGCTTTAACCTCCCTGGATCTGGATTGTGATCTAGGGTGGAAGTTGTGGGTGGGTTTACAGCTTGCCAGAAACGGAAGTTGCCCCCCACACGTTCGGGACGAAAATTCCTCTATCTGGCCTTAAAGCCAGTGTGGCAACAAGCCCAAAAGTCAAGCAATTAAGTGGCAACATGCCAAGGCAAAGGAAACAGAAAAATGCAACCCTAGACTCCTATTTTGGGGGTATAGAGTGGGAAAAGGACTGTGAGGTCAGAAGTCCTGCTCCAAAAGCCCCAGGGGAAAACATGAGCGGGTTGCAGGCCATAGAGGACCTTAAGAAGGACTTAAAAAATCAAATAAGAGAAGTGGAGGAAAAATTGGAAAGAGAAATGAGAAGGATGCAGGAAAAGTATGAAATGAGGGTCAACAGCCTGACTGAGGAAAACAACACCTTAAAAAATAGACTGACTCAAATGGCAAAGGAGGCCCAAAAGGGCAAAGAGGAGAAGAATGCCTTAAAAAGTTGAATTTGCCAGATGGAAAAAGAATCTCAAAAGTTCACTGAGGAGATTCATTCCTTCAGAGTTAGACTGAAGCAAATGGAAGCTAATGACTTTATGAGAAATCAAGATGCTGTTAAGCAGATCCAAACAAACGAAAGATTAGAAGGCAATGTGAAATATCTCATGGGAAAAACCACTGACCTGGAGAATAGATCCAGGAGAGACAATTTAAAAATTATTGGACTACCTGAAAGCCATGATCAAGGAAAGAACCTAGAAATCACCTTCAAGAAATTCTCAAGGAAAACTGCCCTGATGTTTTAGATCTAGAGGGCAAAATAGAGGTTGAAAGAATCCACCGATCACCTCCTGAAAAAGATCCCAAAAAGAAAACTCCCAGAAATATTATAGTCAGGTTCCAGAATCCCCAGATCAAGGAGAAAATACTCCAAGCAGCCAGGAAGAAACAATTTCAATATTGTGGAAACACAATCCGAATAGCCCAGGACCTGGCAGCTTCTACACTGAGGGATCGAAGGGCATGGAATATGATATTCCAGAGGGCAAAAGAACTGGGAATGAACTCAAGGGTCACCTACCCAGCAAAACTGAGTATTTTGTTTCAGGGGAAAATATGGTCATTCAGTGGAATAGAGGACTTTCAAGCATTCTTGAGGAAAAAACCAGAATTGAATAGAAAATTTGACGTCCAGACACAAGAAGCAAGAGATGCCTGAGAAGGTAATCAGGGAAAAGAAATCAAAAGGAACTTATCAAAGTTGAACTATTTACATTCCTATATGGGAAAACAGTAACTGTGACTGAGGAAACCTTTCTCAGTGTGAGAATAATGGAAGAAGGGTGTGTGGTCATATGAATACATATGTGAATGTGTGTGTATATGGTTACAGTTATATATGGATAGAGGGCATAGGTTGAACTTGTTGGGAAGGGAGAATACTCAAGGGATGAAATTATGAGGTGAGAGAGGAAAGTGGCAAGAGGAGATGGGGAGAGACAGGGTAGGGTGAACTATCTCATGTAGAAGAAGCAAGGGGAAGTGGTTGCAAGGGAGGGGGATAATAGGAAGGAAAAAAAGGCAAAACCACATTCACATTGAATTTGGTTCAGGGAGAGAATGACATACATGCTAAATGGGATATCTCAACCTGCAGCAGGATAGGGGAAGGGGGATGAGAGGAGGGATGATGGATGGGAGGGCATCCTTGGGGTGAGGGGAGGTTGGAAGTACCCACTATAAAAGAGGGACAGGATCATGTAGGGAATGGACCAGGTGGGGGGTGGGATGAGGGAGGGAATTATAAGCAGCCTTGTACAATATATCTACTATGATAATGTTTTGCATAGCTAGACATGTACAACATATACTGAATTACTTATCTCCCCAGAGGGAATGGGTGACAAGGAGGAAGGAAATGGATCTGAAATTCGAGGTCTTAACATTAAATGTTTCAAATATATATAAATACTATTATTAATATTCTTTTGCTTATAATTGGGAGATAAGATGTGCAGGCATTGGGACACAAAGATTCACCTTCCTCTAATGGAAAAGTCGAAGGGGGTATGGAAGAAGGTATGGGAGAGAGCAGATTGGAGGAAGTGATATCTTGTCGGACTGCTATTCTGGGAGTTTGGGTAGGGGAATAAGGGGGGGAAAATGATTGTAACTCAAAATCTGGCAGAAATGAATGACGTAAAACAGAAGTTAATAAAGCATTTGTTTAAAAAAAAAAAGACTAGACTAAAGTAATATTAACCCCACTGAAGCTATCTTCCTGTCTGACCAGATCAAGAGTAAACCTGTTAGAGACTGGAGTCCCAAACCTCCCGTGCCTTCTTTGTGTTATCTGTGAAACATTTACAAACCTCAGAGCATAAACGGATTTGAATTTAAGATAAATTTGGCATTTTTCTTCATTTCATGAACTTATTAAGCTTATAACTCAAAATTAAGAGGAAAAAACTGTCATGGGCTCTGAAGTCAAATCTAATTTAAACGAGTATTCCAAGAACAAATTTTCTGCAGTTGTGCATAAGTTTTAGATGGGAAAAAGGTAAGCACTCAGGAGCTAACTGGTGACAGCTATCTTACATATGGGTATTATATATAATCTATAAGTATAAATAAAGCAATCTAATAAATAAGAATAAAACCTTTATATTTTGTTTTAATATCAAAACACATTTAGCTGTTCAGTTTTTTTTCCAGGAAATTTGTGTTAATCAAACACTAGACTGATAGTTTGAAGTATGACTGATCTTTCTCTGTCTTCTGAAAAAATTTAGTCAATTGTGAATCAATAAACATTTATTAAGAGCCTGCTCTGTGCTAGACACTGTAAATGCTAGGGATTCCAGACAAGGTGAAAGGAAGTGTGCCCTCAAGGAGCTAACAGTCAAACGGAGGAGACAATGAGCCAACAAGTAGGTACAAACAAAATATATGCAGGACAAACGGGAGATAACCAATTATGAAGTTGATATTCATGAATATGGATATAAAACCAAAATAAAAATGTGAATTGCTTATGAAGCTACTTATTATATATAGCTTGGGTTTTTAAAACATGCGATAAATTTAACACAGTAGCACCAATAACGCCCTGCTTTTCAATGATCCCTCCTGAACTTTTGTCTGAATTTTTTAAATGTTTCATTAAAGGTTCTCCTCTTTTTTTTTAATATTACTATCACAATGGGCAATTAGGTGGCACAGTAGATACAATCCTGGACCTGGAGTCTGGAAGACATCATCCTGAGTTCAAACCCAGCCTCAGACACTTACTAGCTGTGTAACCCTGGACAAGTCATTTAACCCTGTTTGCCTCAATTTCCTCATCTGTAAAATAAGATGGAGGAGTGGCTAGGCGGCACAGTGAGTAAGAGGACCTAGGGTTGGTTCCAGCCTCAGAAAATGAGCACCCACACAAATAATGACTTACCTTGAGTAAGTTACTTAACCCCAATTGCTTATTTTTTTTTAAATGAGATGGAGAAGGAAATGGCAAACCACTCGAGTACCTTTGCCAATGAAACCCCAAAATGGAGTTACAAAGAGTCAGACACAACTGAAAAACAGCCAAAATGACACCCATGTTCCTAATTGGGGCATTTTTGTTAGTTATTTCCTATGCCTGAAACACCATCCCTCTTCCCCAAGTGGGTTCATGAAGATCCGGACAAGACTGAGAAACAACCTGAAAAACTGAAAAACTGCTTGAAACGGTAGTAGCCCTGAGTTAAATGTTAAACAAAACATGAAAAAAGTACATATTAACTAAATAAAAAGTCACTGTCAAACACTCACCATGGTAAGGCTGGTCACAAAGGTGCTCATCAGAGTCTCCTTTCTTCCAAGTATCAGATGAATTTACATTTGCCGTCACTTGTCCATCCTTCAAAGTCAGTCTGTACTGAGAGGCACTGTACAAAGAACCAGACTCACATTTCCACCATAACATAGCACTGGAATTACAGCTGAACATTTTCAAGGAATCTTTCGGCTTGGCAATGTCTATTCCAAGGCACATCCGGGACTCTACATGGAAGAGGCGATGCTGTGATACCCACTTCCATTGCATATCACTGGTCGTCTTGCAGTTCACTGCCACTACCAGACCACTCACAGTTTTAAGGCATTTGCCAGTGTTTTCATGGCGGATGGTAAATGGGCCATTATCTGAGTGGAAAAAAAACAATTAAGAAAAACTTCAAAAATTTTAATGCTACATATCCTAACCTTTGCTCTATGAAAAGTGCCTAAGCACAAAAAAAGGTCTCAATAGTGCTACATTACTATAGAGTGTCCTACCTGACCAGAACTATCTTCTCCTGTGATGAGCTAGGAGCCCCTCGGCTATCACATTTCCTTAGGGTTTGACTTTGATCTCACTGCTGTCCAGGGTACACTTGTCCACCATGCCCCCAGAAACTTCCTCATCCTGGAAGCTCACTCCAGCACTGAAATTTACACATTGGAAGTACCCTCCATCCCCACAACCTCTCCCTCAGATTTGTATTGCTCCTTCCAAAACTATGCTGGCCATGTTTCTCATTCCTTTCCTGGCTTCACTCAGCTTTCTCTACCATTACTCACTCCCCAGGAAAATTTCAGCACCCCCCAATCCCACACTCCAGTTTCCTTTTATGTGTTATCTCCCCGCCCCCCAGCCAATAAACTGAAAATTCCTTGCGGGCAGAGCTGTTTCTGCTAATATTTGCACCCTCAGAGCTTAGGGGCAGTGCCTGGCACATAGTAAGTGGTAAATAAATGCTAGTTGGATGACTGTTAATATTCTAAAGCCATCTGGAATTCAAACTGACTCTAACATGTTCAAGTTGTTTACTGGTAGAATGTAAGGGGGAGTATGGTATAGTGGGTTCAGAGTGATAAGACCTATTTTTAAATCTTGGCTGTGACACCTAACAGGGAAGGTAGGTGGTGCAGTGGATAGAGTGCTGGCTTAGAGTCAGGAAGACTCATTTTCCTGAGTTCAAATCTGGCCTCAGACACTTATTAGCTATGTGACCCTGGGCAAGTCCCTTAACCTTGTTTGCCTCAGTTCCCTCAGCTTTAAAATGAGGTAGAGAAGAAAATGGCAAACTACTCCAGTATCTGTGCCAAGAAAATCCCAAAGGGGTCACAAAGAGTCAGACAAAACTGAACAACAACCAAAGGGATATCTGCATTCCTGACGGGGCATTTTTATTAGTCAGGCCCCATGCCTGGAACACTCTCCCTCCTCAGCTTTGCCTCTTAGCTTCCCTGGCTTCCTTCAATTTTAGCTAAAATCCCACCTGCTACTGGAAACTTTTTAAAAATCCTTCTCATTTTAATACCTTCCCTTTGTTGATTATTTCCCACGTATCTTTTATATAGCTTGTCTGTACACAGATGTTTGCATGTTTTCTCCCCATTAGACTGTAAACTCCTTGAGAGCAAGAGCTTTTTAATTTTTTAACCCTTCTTTGTATGCCCTGAACTCAGTACAGTGCTTGGCACATACTAGGTACTTATTAAATACTTACTATTATTAGAATCACAAATTTGGAGCTATGAGGGTCCTTAGAAGCTATCTAGTTGACCTCATTTGACAGATGAGGAACCTGCACCCCAATGACTTGCCCATATAATCATCATTATTTGGCACAGGAATTTTTAAAAATCAGTTATACTACAATCATGAAAACATAAATAATATTAAAATGTTAAACAAATTTAAATGACTAAATGTGTATGACAAAAAAAATCCAAAAGAAGAACCAATTAATGTTCAGTATTATAAGGGACTTTCCATATGATACACACTTCACTGGGACTGGTTTCATTTACGTACAGTTTCTCCTCTGAATACAAGTAAAGCAAGGGCTTTAATGATCAAAATAGCCTGATGGGAACTGATGACTTAATATTTAAATACTAAAAATTCCGATGGACAAAAAGGAACTACTATTGTTTAGTTAAAAATAATCAAAATGAATAACCTTAAAAAACCAGTTATTTTTATTTCTATAAATACTTGAATACATATTTGCTACAAGGCTGTGCTTCTGAATGATCAGGGCAGCAACTTTATACATCACACAACATATACATACATACTTTACACATTTTTTCCCCACCACTATCTTCTCAAGGGGACCTCTATCCCAGCCTTTATTCCCTCTTATCTTCTAGGTAGATAACAATGTCAGGTGTTACCACCACTAGAACATCTGGATGACCCTGAAAGTTACATTCTTGTTTTGTTATCATGTCATAGTGACATTATCTATCATTTCTCTCAATATCTTATTCACAGGAGTCCTCCATCCTTCACTGTTCTACATTTAAAGGGAAGCCACCCTGGATGCCTCAGTTCTAGGTATACCTATCACTTGATTTTATTGTTCATAGTATCATAGATTTAGAACTGGCGAGGGCATCAGAGACCATCTAATCCAATCTCTTCATTTTGCAGAAGAAGCCCAGAGCAGTTTAGTGATTTGACCAAGATCACAGATTAAGTAAGTGACAGAACCAGAATTCAAACTCGGGTCTCCTGACAAGAAGTTCACTTCTTGGAGCCATAAACCCTTGGAAAGGTGAATTCCTGGGGAAATACTTGTCTGCCATTCTTCTCCCATGACCGTGGGGCCCCAATCAAATGGTACTTCTGCAGTCATTTTATAAGAAAACCTCTACTTCCTGTTCCCTTACATAGTAACAGTTATGAGAAACCAAACTCTTCTTCCCGGCTATTACTACCCATAAACTTATCCCTCTCTAATCTGGCCCTTACATTTCCCAATCATTATCCTATAATGGCCTTTCCTTTCAGGGTGTTCTTTGGAATGCAACTTCCCCAAATCCTCCCAGAGGTAGCCACGTAGCTAGTGGTAAGAGCACTGCCCTTGGAATCAAGAAGACTTACCTTCATGAATTCAATTCAGGCCTCAAAACACTTACTAGCTATGTGACCCTGGGCAAGTCACTTACTGTTTGCCTCAGTACCTCATCTGTAAAATGATCTGGAGAAGGAAATGACAAACCACTCCAATATCTTGGCCAAGAACTTCCCCCAAATGGGGTCATAGAGAATTGGACCTGACTGAACAACAACCCCACCCCCACCCACATTCATCTTAGATCTCGTCCTTTCACTGAAATCTGCCTCTCTTGGTTAAGCTATCAAGGCAGGAAGGATTCTCTGGCTTTCAGAATCAGATTCTCTGAGTAGGTAAGAACAACATCTAGATCAATATATAATCTGACCAAGAATCTTCGATACCAAACTGTAAAGTTTCCGAGGCCCTAATCTGTATATGTATGTGTCTTCCTATCCCCACGGATTCCATTTAGCATGGTGTTTTACATGAAGTTGGCACTATATATTTTTAAGTGAACTCAAGAAGATTCTATACTTTCTCAAGATAAATGTCTTCATTTCACCAGGAAAACCTGAAATAAAATTGATTTTTACATGTTTATGAAGCAACTTCATTACATTCACACACCTCATAGAGGACAGGACATAGAAACTGATGCAAATTGCTTATTATTAAGGGACTAAAAAGCAGGCATGTTCAGCAAATTTAGACTAAAAATCTATTGTGTTTACAACATCCAATTTTGTAAATCCTCAAATTAAGCAAAGATGCCCATGTCTCTCAGCCATACTAAGAATTTATGAAGAAGTTTTTGTTTTTTAAGTCTAATTTTTTAAAAACTTCAATTCACAACAAATAGAATAATTTCACAATAAAAAGCAAATGCTTGGAATAAACCCAGTCCATGACATTTCACAGGGTCACAGATTTATAGCTGGAGGGAACCTCAGAAGTCATTGAGTACAACACCCTCATTTTAAAATGAAGGAAACTGAGGCTCACAGTAAAGTGTCATTCCCAAAGGTCCCACAGAGTGTGAATGTTAAGGTATGTCAGAAGCTGCTTCATTCATCCCTGACAGCCACTCTTCTAAAGCACCTAACACGGCCAAACAGTATCAAAAACACTTCGGAAACCAATCTACATTCCACTTTGCCAATAAAGAACAAATTATCACAAAATGAAAATCCTACTAACCCTTTACAGATAACATGTAAAAAGCTCCACAGAAAAAAGTAACCAAACCTCATTCATTCCTTGGAAAGAAGAATGACAGACCTCAAAAACCAAAACCATCAAACTGAGTGTCTTTGAAATTTACTCATCCATTTACATCCTCCTGTCTAGATACTCTGCTGCAATTAACCAGCCTCTAGGTAATTCTCCCCAGTTGTGCAAGGAGTATAATACCTAGCTTAGCCTTCATTCTCATAGCTGGTATTTCTCCATACACACCAATACCCTGGCCTCCAAATTCCATGATCTATGTATGTGTATAATAACTCCTCACCACCTCAGGCACACACAACAGAGTTCATACCTTAGATTGCACTATTACCCACAACTGTACCACCTCCATGATCTTGGACTATGAAATGATCTTTTTTGATCCTGATCTTATCTTTCCATCTCTCACTTTACCTCAGCCCTCCTAAATCTATGACTGTTTTCACCAAGTCCTTTGGTTCCTCTAAAAACCTCCTGTTCCCCTAGTCCGGGGTGGGGAACCTGTGGCCTTCAGGTCACATGTGGCCTTCTAGGTCCTTGGGTGGGGTCCTTTGATTGAGTCCAAGTTTTACAGAATAAATCCTTTTAGTAAGAGGATTTGTTCTGTGAAGTTTGGATTCAGTCAGAGGGCTACACTTGAGGACCCAGAAGGCCACAGGTAGCCTCAAAGCCACGGTATCTCTACTGTTGCCCCAGTCTATCACTCCTATTCTGGCTTCACTTTCCACCCCTCAGTCTTGGCCTTAACTGTTCAACTGTAACCTGTTTTCATCTTTGAATCCTGTTTCCTGTCTTACTAACATTCACACCCTGACAATCACCAAACCTTACTACCTACCTTTTCTGCCCCTACTCTTGAGTTGTTGAAAGACTCTGGAGAAGTCATGATTAGGCCCACTACAAATTCATAGTATCTTATCTCAACTGGGCCCTCACTGCCATATGGGAGTCCTTTAATTTTTTCCTTCACTATCTCTATAGAATTCCATGTAGGGCAAAGGTTTGTATTTTTTTTTTTTTTTGGTCACAGATCCCTCTGCCAACCTGGTGAAACCTACAGACCCCTTTTCTGAAAAATGTTTTTAAATGCATAAAATAAAGTACACAGAATTACAAAGGAAACCAATTATACTGGAATATAGCTATCAATCTATGTTTTTTGAAGGTTCATAAACCCCAGGTTAATAACCCCTAGTTTAGAAGATATTTAAGACATTTAAAAAATTTCTTCAAACCTCACATTACATTATCAGTCTGTTTACCAAGGAAGTATATAAAAGATACAAATGAAGTTATAATAATGATTCTATCTGGGAATATCTGAATATTCAATTTGGCTCAGATTCTTCTATGGGAACAGTGGATAAAGGTAATAAGCACTGTGAAAATGCTATTGTTTAACTTCCCTTTAAAAGGGAAAAGACAGAAAGACAGTTGAACTAATACATTGTAAACAGAGCAGTGGATTCATCCACCTATCCTAGAAAACAACTCGAAATTTTTTTAAAGTTACTAAAATGTCTATATCCTTTAACCAAAAGACCTCACTATTAAGCAGATAGTCTAATGAAGTCAAAATTATGTTGTATATATTTTATTTGTACACAGTTGTTTGTATGTTGCTTCCTCCATTAGGCTGAGCTCCTTGAGAATGGGGGCTATTTTCTGCCTTTCTTTTATCCCCAGCAGAGTACCTGGTACAAAGTAGGTGCTTAATAAATGCTTGATGACTTGACATACACTACAATATTCACAGCAGTAATTTTTGTAGCAGCAAAAAAAATTGAAAATTAAATAGATGCCAACTGATTGGGAAATAGTTAAACAAATGGTAATATATGAATGTCATGAAATATTACTGTACTGTACATAATGATAAATATAATCGAGAGGAGCATAAGATTTCTGTGAACCATAGAGTGAAGGAAGCTAAAGAACCTGAATAAAACATGTCCCAACAACAACACAAATTGAAAAACCAAAAGAATGAAAATTGAGCCCTGTGTAATTATAATGGCTGAGCAGCTTGGCCCTGGAGAACACCTGAGAAAATGTACCTTCTTGCGTTCTTTGCTGGGGGAGTGAAGGCATGAAATATCATATATGTAATTAGACTCTATTGTGCTTGGCTGGTTTTGTCGAAATATTTTTTCCTCTTTTTTTGTTACAAGAGTAAAGGGCATGAAAACTATATAGATTCAGAAATAAAGGTATACAAAATAACACATTTCAATAAGCTTTTTAAAATAAAGGGCATCCCCACCCACTAGACTAGTTGATCAAGAGCCTGAGCCCTTGGTTGATATGAAGTCATAATACATGAATTGCCAATTTTAGAACCAACTTTAGAATTTAGAACCAGTTTTTATCAGGACTAAAACAGTTTTAAAAGAATACAATTTAAAAAGAAACAATGCCCAGATAAAAATATATAAAGTCAATCTGTAATTCCCAGACTAAAAACTTGGCAGAATACAATCTACATGAGATCCTCATAGGTATCTTCCTCCCTTTCACAATAAATTAGAAAGGTTCTTGAAGAAAATGTCTAAGTGTTCTATAATGGTCTTTTCTGTAGCTATTTAATTTGTCTAGGTAGAACAGAATAAAATGTTTTCAAGGCTGACAATGAAACATATATGCTAGAATAAAGAACAATGTTACATACATCTCTGTCATGGGAAAATAAAAGGTTGATAATGATAGACATTTATTCTGCAATTTGAATACATATACTTTGAAAACTAGATGCAGATTATCGGGGGGGGGGGGGAGCAGGCTAGGTGTGGGAAATGGGCCTTCCTCTTTTGATGTTGCTTTTTGCTTTGAGAAACTGAGAACAATGTTATGTGTTATTACTCCCCCCTCGTATTCTAGCTTGCTCAGAAGATAGTTGCCCTCTCCATCTTCCTGCCCCACCCTCCCACCCCCTGAGTTATCACATTCTTAAAGGTTTTAGAGGCTCAGAAAATCTCCTTTTTTTTCTAGTTCTAACTGACAGGTCCAATGCAAGTTAGCAAAAATCGTCCAACTGGTAGAAATTGTAGGAAAACTTACATACTAACATGTTGCTGGTAGAACTGTGAATTGCTCCAACTATTCTGGAAAACAACTTAGAATTATGTATGAAAAGTTATTCAAGTGTTCTTAACTTTTGACCCTAAAACCCTTTGCATATACTCCAAATATGTCAAAGACAGAAAGAAAACCTATAAATATGACAAAATATTCAGAGCAGTACTTTTTTGCAATAGCAGAGAACTGGAGAAAAAAAAGTAGGTGCTCACTGATTGGGCAATCGCTAAAAAAATTATGGTACCATTAATGTACCATATTATTGCACCATAAGAAACAATGAATAAGAAGAATTCAGAGAAATATGGGAAGATTTCACAGGGAAGCAGGGCACTAAAGGGAAAAAAATGACCCAAAAGGACTCTGGGAAAGGAGTCTATTGCTTTGTCTAAGTTGTTTGTAAGTTGTAGCCTCCACTTCTGTTGAAATATTCCCCAGACATGTTTGTCTCACAAACCAGAGCTTTGTTCATTTTCTACTTGTCTCCATGTGCATATGTGTTCATGTGATATTTAACTTCTAAAAATAAGGTCCTATTGCTAAGTAATTTCTTGATTGAATTCCTTCCCATTTTGAAGAACATCATTTTGCATGTGCATGAGCTAAAAATGTCCCAAGCATGATCAAATGTATATTTCAATTCTATTTGCTTGATAAACATGTAATACTGTTTTGAAAGAAAGAGAATCTGTGGAAGCCTGTTGGGTACAATTTGCCAAGATGCATCACTGCCAAAACTTGAAGACCCAAGCCTGTGACACTTAGAATAAGTGAAATAAACATATAGGCGTGAGAGGTCTCAAATAAGAGTCACCCTTGGCATATTCTGTTTTAGCAGATGACCTCTCTTCCTAGCTGTCTGAGAAAACTAGCAGGCCATAGCAACAAAGATGTGGTCCCAGAGATACAAACAGATGGAGTTAATCTCAACTGTAAGTTTTTTCATGTATCCTTCATATCTCTTCTATACCTTCCCTTAGTTCTCTGAGGTGGAGAGGGTCCCCACTCCTTCCCAAAGCTAGCCCCTCTACTTAAGTATGCAGTCAATCTCACCTCTTCCACCTTCTTCCAGGAACTCTTCCAATCAATACTCCTCCATTCTCACTTTAATTTTCAGTCTTTATCTCTTCCCATTACCGGTTCAGAAATATGCCTAGCTGTCCCTTATTCTTTTAAATTTTATTTTAAATTTATGAAATAAAATTATTTCCATAATATAGTAGAGTAATAAAAAGATGATTGCACACAAAACTGCAAATCTATCATGTAATTATGTAAAACTTGTTATTCCCTTTAAATAATATCATGTTTCTTTTTTCCCCTTCTTCCCCCTATTCTTGAAAAAATAAAAATTGTTTTGTTACCTTGCCACTCTCTCAAGCCAACTCCCTATATCTCTGAGCTCTTTCACTACCAAACACTTATCTATTTATTTATAAGGGTCATTTATTCTCTGACTATTCCTTACCTACCCATTCACCTTTCCATGCCTTGCTGTCTAACTTCTGATTTCTGCCTCTCTACAGAAACTGTTCCCTCAAAGGTTACTAATATTTTTTTAACTGCTAAATCCAGTGGTCTTTTCTCAGCACTCATTTAACTAGACCCCTTTGCAGCTTGGGACACTATTGATTTCGCCTGCCTGCAGGATACGCTTTCCTGTCTTGGTTTCTCTGACCCCACTCTCATTTACTTTTTAGTGTCCTTTTTCCAATATTTAAATATCCCCTTAGGCTCTGTGCTGAGAGCTCTCTGCTCTAGAATCTCTCTTGGAGATTTCTAACCCATTACCATGGATCTATTATCATTCCTATGCAAATAACCTCCAAATCTACATCTCCAGTCCTAATCACTCTCCTGAACTCCAAACCTATATTATCAACTTTTCCTTAGACAACTGAAACTCAATATCCTAAAGAACTGGCCATTTTTCTCTCCTAAACCTATCTCTCTTCCAAATATCCTCACTATTGTTGAGAGTAACACTATCTTTCAAGTTAGGTCTACAACCACAGGATCATTTTTTATTATTTCCCCCACCCCAAATCCAATCAGCTGCCAAATCCTTTTAATGTTTCTCCCTATTGCTTATATCCATCTTCTTTCCTCTCCGTAGTTACCACCCCAGTGTCAAACTTATCAAATCCAGACTACAATAAAGTGTTCCGAATTATTCTCCTGGATACTAGCCTCTTTCCCCTCCCAATCTGTACACCATAGAACTATTAGAATAATCTTCCACTTAAATTCAATTCACTTGCATGTCATGGCATCACCTTCCTGATTTCATGATCCTCTTCAAGAATGATCTTCCATAAATATAGGTTTGACCATGGCATTCCCTCCCTCCCTCAACAACCTAGAGTGGCCCTTATGGGCTCTGGGATAAAATACAAACTTCTCAGCCCAGCATTTAAGGCCTTTCTCAGTTTCACTCTAACCTATCTTTCCAACCCCATTTCATATTATTCTCTTTCAGGAACGCTACATTTCTACCCAGCTGGACTCCCAGAGGACCCCTGAAGTTGATATTCTATCTCTTACTCCTATGTTCCTCTGAATCTGGACTAACGGTCTTCCCTCCCCTTCACCTTTACGAATGCTCACCTTCCTTCAAGGCACTGGCTTTAACTCTGTGAAACCTCTTGAAGTGACCAGTTGTTGGTACCTGCTTCTTCAAAGTACACTATATTTACCTAGCTATGTAATCAATGCACTACCCTCTCCCATGCTAACTCCCAGTAGATTCCTTCTAGCTGAAAATTGCTTAATGAATACGAATACTTGTTGCATTCATCTCTGGTCCCTCTTCCTCATCTGCAAAAGGAGGGACTTGAAGTAGTTTATCTTTTATAGATCTACCACCCTACAAATTATGGATCCATAAGATCTATACGCATATGGACAATAATAATATTTTACTCATACTAGCCATTTTGGGGGGTACATGCTTTTTTCTCCCTTATTCTCCATATTATTCTATTAGTCTTCTGGCTTTCTAGAATTTCTAATGAAAATCCTGCCCTCTCTCAGAAGTTTTTTCCATATCCCTCTTACTAAGGTCTACCCCCTAATTGAATATCTCCAATTTATCAGACATATCTATACATAATATATATGTGTATACACGTATATATTATGTGTATATATACACATATGCAGAAATACACACATACATTGTTCATACATATTTTTATGTTCATGTTACCTCTCCTTTCAAAATTTTGAGATCCTTGAGAGCAGAGACTGTCTTCTGCCTTTCTTTGTACCCCAAGGATTTAGAGAAGTCCCAAGTATATAGTAGGCATTTAATGAAAACTGACCAACAGCCCAACACCCTTCTACCCTCCCTGCCCTTACTCTCTGGTTAAGCTCCAAACATTGCTTCTCTGTTTCTTTTAGCAGACTTTTCTAAAGTTCCCTTTGGAGATTAGTCTAGAGAAAAACATTTTTTTAAAAAAGAAGTTTGTATTTGTAACCTTTACTATCTTTGATAAATTCCTTTACAGACATTGGTTTATTCTAATCATGATGTCTGTATTTAGGATACACACCTGAGTGCTAGGGTTACTTTAGAAGTATTCTTGGAAAACAATAAAAGCACTTGCCCCTGTACTCTGACCTTTGGAACCTGCAGAGCTTCACTGATTAGGGACACTGTGCTGCATTCTGGACAATGTGTGCTCACCTTGTGTGAGTTTCCCTGATGTCAATCTACAAGCAGGAGCTACAGATGCTTTTGAATCAGATGGCTAACTTCCATAGAAGCTATTTAGCACTGTGTCTGGGGTTGTTACCACTAGGGGCAAGATGCAACACGGCATAGAGTCCTGGACTAAGGGTCAGGTAGCCTGGTGTTCAAATTCCCTTTTTGACACTAATTAGGAGGCCAGGAGTCACCTAACTATTTACTTATCTGTAAAATGGTTACCCATAGTATCTACCTCAAAAGCTATTTTACCTCAAATGAGAATATATGGAAAGTGTCAGGAAACTCTCTAAAGTCGTAAGTGACAGAAAGGTTGCAATATGTTGGTGAAAGGAATTTCTACACATATTTAAATATGTGGCAAAAGAAGCCCACAATGGGGGTGTGAGGAAAGGCTGAGGAACTTCAGATTTTTTTTTTTTAACATATACAGTAATTACTTTGGAATTTACTCTAGGCTTTAAAAAAGACAAAACATTTTGTTAAACTAAACTTATCCATTGGCAGCCTCAAGCCTCAGAACTTTCATCTTACAGCATTTTGTAGGTAACACTCATTAAATGCTTCCTATATACAAGGGACAACAATGCAACAGCCCCTGCCCAAAGGAGCCAACATTCTCCTGAGTGGAGGAGATACAACATTCATGGAGGTAAATAATATGTGCAAAGTAATTTCATGACGTGGAAGTTTCTTAGAGGATGAAGCTACATGGAAGCATTCAGGAGGTACAGCAGATAAACCACTTAGGTCTGAAGTCTAGAAGACCCAAATTCTGTCTGGCCTCAGATACTTCCAGGCTATGTGGCCCTGAGCAAGTCACTTAACTTCTGTCTGCCTCAGTTTCCTCAACTGGGCACAATAACACCTAAGTTCCAAGGTTGTAGTGAGGGTCAAATCAGATAATCTTTGCAAGGCACTTGGTATAGTGTTTGGCACATAGTATACACTCAAAAAAAAAAGCTTTTATTCTTGGTCACCTAGGTGTGTTTTGAAGAAAGCTAGGGCTTCTATGAGGCAGAGATATGGAAGGAACTCTTTCCAAACCTGAAGTAAAGTCTGTAAGTCTTTAAGTAAAATCTGTAAGTAGGAATCTGGGAAATAGCAGAGTAGGTTAACAGACAGAGATGATGAAGCACCAGCCCACTTCAAATCACATATTAATTACTTTCTACAAATTACTTTCTTTCTTGTTGTTGCTGTTGTTGTTGTTGTTGTTGTTTTGGAGGGGGGGAAGGTAGGGCAATTGAGGTTAAGTGACTTGCCCAAGGTCACATGGCTAAAGTAGGTGCTAAGTGTCTGAGGCCAGATTTGAACTCAGGTCCTTCTGACTCCAGGGCCCTTGCTCTGTTCACTGCCACCACCTAGCTGCCCTATAAATTACTTTCTATAAGGATAGGAGAAAGAAAATATAAACCAAGAAGTTACATTTATCCAAGGACTTACAGATTCTTCTTCAAAATCTGGAACTTTGAGATCAGTTAGTTAAGCAAAACGACATGCTTACACATCAGATTATGAGGCACCAATTGCATCACGAACCTGGAAAACTGCCAGGTAAGATGAAAATTTTAACCTGGAAGCCCTCTCATCATTCCTCCAAACCTGGTAGATGGAGCAGAGTACAGTGTAGACAAGAAGGTCTTAGGAGGTATGAGAAAGGGCATGTTGATATGACAAATGTTTACTGAATGCCTACTTTGTGCAAGACCTTGGTGTGGTGAATCAACATCCGGACTCTGTGTTAGGAAAAGCAGGTGCCTTGGGCTCAAGGACTGCCAGACACATTGTTGGTCTGACCATGAGCAAGTCACCTCTTGGTCTTTCCAGGTACCTCCCTAAAGACTGCAGCAGGTTTCCCACCTCTGAACTATGTTCAAACAAGACGTATACAGGATGAATTGGGGGTAAACTCTGGGGGAAGGCATTAGGATTAAGGAAGACTGAGAAAGTCTTCCAGAAAGTAGGACTTTAGCGGAGACTTGAAGGAAGGCCAGGAAGATTAAGAAACAGAGATGAGGAGGGAGAGCATTCCACACATGGAAGGGAGCTGTGAAATCCCTCAGTTAGGAAATGGAGTGTCTTGTGTGGGGAAAAGCAAGGAGGCCAGGGCTACTGAAAGCAGAGTACATGGAGGGAAATAACATGGAATAAGATCAGAATGGTAGGAAGGTGCCAGGTAATAAAGCCCTTTGAAAGCCAAATAGAGGTTTTTGTATTTGATTCTGGAGATCAGAGGAAGCTATTAGAGTTTACTGAATGGGGGGTAGGAGAAGGGAATAATATGACCAGACCTGTGTTTTAGGATGATCCATCTGACAGTTGTGAAGAGGATGGAATTGGACAGGAGAGAGGCTTGAAGCATAGAAACCAACTAGCAGGCTAATGAAATGGTCCAGGCATAAGGTGAAGAGGGACTATCCCAGGGAAGTGTCAGAGGAGAAGGGACTTGACCACTAATTAGATAAGGAGGGTGAGAATGAGGAGTCCAGGATGACAGCCAAGTTGTAATAAGAATGGGAGCACCCTCAACACTAATAGAAGATTTAAGAAGGTGGAAGGGCTTAGGGAACAAAGATAAGGAATTCAGTTTTGGACACAGAGAGTTTAAGATGTCCATGGGACAATCAATTTGATAGGTCTAATTGGCAATTAATGCAAAACTGGAGGCTGAGAGAGAGAGTTTAAGCCTGGAAAAGTAGTTATGAGTCATATGTCTAGAGATGTAACTGAAATGATGGGAGATAATGAGATTACCTTAGTGTGGAAAGAGAAGATAGGAGGGCCTAGGACAGAACCTTGGAGATGCCTTCTGTTATCAGGAATGACCTGGAAACGTCCTCTTCACGACTCCTTGCATGGATGTTCCCCAAGGTATAGTCTTAGTCTCCTTTTTCCCTCTCTCCTTTCTCTCTGTGTGTGTCTCTGTCTGTCTCTCTCTCCTTTCCCATCCTCATAGTGTCAACTGCCATTTCTATGCAAGTGATTTTTCTTATTGATCCCTTTGGCTTCCTGACCCTTTATTACTGCCTAACATATTCAAACCTAACATGTTCAAAAGAGTTTATTTTGTCTTTCAAATCTGCTTCTCCTTATGCCATCATGATTTTCTCAATCACACCGCCATTTCCCCTATTTGAAAGGCTGGTGTTTCTTTAACCTTTCTTAATCAGTTGCCAATTTCCTTATGCATAGACTTAGTCAAGTCACTCCTCAATCCAAAACTCTTCAGTGGCTCCCTCTTGTCTTCTCTTGTCTGGCATTCAAGGCAGTCCCAGAACCAGCCAACCTCTCCTTCTACAGGCACACTACATTCTGGCCATACTTTTCTCACTGGTTGCTTAAATGGTCATATAGTGAAGGCCAAACCTCAATAAAACTCTTGTTTTGTCATAAGACCCTGTAACTACAATCTTATTAAGAATTCATTTTATCATAACCTCCCCTTTACTGTAAACTCCTTATGGAAATAGCATAAGTGGATAGCTGATGGGTGGAGAACATCTGCATCCAATCCTTAATATACCTTTTGTCAGTTCCGAAAAAGAAAGTAAAAGCAGATATATAGTAATTTAGATTGGTAAGGCAGGGCTGGGAGGTTGTCTACTCATTAGTCACTCCCTTCAAAATGCCATGAAATGCAGTTCACAGCCAACACTGTTCCTTTAAATCAGACTCCTAGCCCTTCTCCTTACCAAAGATGTGCAAGTGCCCCGCATATAGATTAAGGTGCCAAAATGATCAACCATGTTGCCAAAATTTCAAGTTTTCCTCAAAGTGGAGTCTCGGGACTTCTGGGGGGGGGGTCATATTACCCCAAAGAGACGCCACTGAGTTCTTTGGCAAGCACTGAAGGGAGCAGACAGGGTCCGGCAAATTGAAGTGTTTAGAGCTATGGGAATGTCTCACTTGTCACTTTAGAGGCGAGCCGACAGAGCGGAGCAACCCCAGAATGCTTTGCGTAAGCAAAAAAGACCTGACTAAAGACGGAGCAGGCAGGACGAATAGGTAGCAAGACTGCCCCATGTAAGGAAAAAATATATACTAGAGATGATATAACAATAAGCAAAAGAAACCAAAGACTTCTGGCTCCTTCCTCCACTTCTTCGCCTGCCCCACCCCGAAACCGCACCTGTGCTCTTCTCCCGCAACCACCTGTGTCCTACTTCCCTACCCACAAGGGCAAACGTTTTTAATCAGCACACAGGCTTCCTCCTTACTCAAACGCCCCTGGGGGGACTAGATCCTCGAAAAAGAAAGAAAAAGCTATCCACCCTACCCCATCCAGCCCAAAGTCACACAGCTATCAAATAAGCTGCGAGACACTGCAGCTCCCTTGGCATCCCCAGCCACCCCTCGCAGAAGCAGCATCTGACAGCTGCAACACTGCCCAGTTCTGCCGGAGTGAAGCTCCTAGATGGATGTTCAGCCTTACCTGTGAAGCCTGGAGACACCCATTCCACTAAGCATGAGATGACCAGAAAAAGGAGCCAACAGACGCGAGGGCTGCCCCTAGTTGGGGTCGCCAGACGCGTCCCCATCCGCACTTGCTGAAGCAACTCTCCCAGCGAAAAACACTAAAGAAGTCTCGGGAAGCTATAGCACTGAACACCTCTCCACACCCCCCAGCTCTTTTAGCCTTTCCCTCCGCGTTTTGGCTCCACCCCCGCCCTACAACCTTTGGCCAATCAGTCTCCTCCTCTACGGAGGGGGGGGAGAGTGAAGGGGGAAGAGATGGGGAGCTCTGGCTGTCTACTGGGGGATAGTGAAAGTTTGTTGCGAGTGAAAGAGGCCCACCTGGGCTATAGGGGAAGGCTCTACAGAAAGCGCCCATCAGGAGGGATGAGCAATCCTGGCCAAAGCGCAGGCTTTAGCCGGTTGCCTTTTCGTTTTCTTGGGCTTTCCCTTTTTCTTATTCTTTCCTTTTCTTGTCCTTTCTTCACAAAAGTACGAGCACACACACAAGCATGCCCAGGCTTACACGTTTGCAAAGTAATAGAACATAGGCGGGGTGGGAGGATGGGGGACTCTGATGGGGGAATCAAAAGGAACTCTAAATCCTTTGATGGTCTCTCCAGCAGCTTGATTCAGCTCTCGTAGGTGACCCTTGTACCCCTCCAAACTCCAGTCTATCCTTTCCACTGTAGATGGGAAAGTAACCCTACTCCTAATCGAAGGGGAATGCCAAGGCAAGAATGACTCATCCACTACCAAGGTGACGCGGCCAAGCAAAGGAAGTGGACCTGATCAACCCACGCTCTGGAATCACGCTCCTATTACTTTAAATCGCTTCTGAGAAACTGACTGCGGCCAAAAGAAGTTAGGTGATAGTGTGGAATGTGGCGTCGCGGAGTTAGTGGCAAAGGAACAGAATGTATTTAATGGCACTAGGGAGACCTTAAGGCATAAAATCATTGTGTCCCATTCTTTGTGATTGCAAGAAAATTAATTTTCTCCGCGAATGGCCAGCCTGAGAAGAAGCATCGTCTATATTAGGAGTGCGGTTACCCCTAAAACTCAGGGTAGAATGTTTTGTTAAGTTCAGTTAATGTCTCTTTCTATTTTAGAGCTGCCTCTCCTAGTGTTGGGGTAGGGATTCTTCCCAGATCTTCCCACTTCCTATCAGGGTTCTGATACTGTGCCTCTAAGGCAGAACCATCACTCTAAATGGTCAAGGTCTAAGGGCAGAACCATCATTCTAAATGGGGAAGGTCAAGACCAAAAGACACCTTCAAAGTTGTATGAGAATTTCATTCCATAAACCTTATATCACTTGGTAACAGTGCAAGGCTGTATTTTGGGGGCGTGGAAGGTAAAGATGCGGACAAAACATCTCGCATTATCTGTCTCTACAATTCAGTTAAATTTAACAAGTTATTTATTAATGATCCATGTTCAAGGAACCCCAATATATAGATATTGATAGATATAGATGTATATATAGAGAGACACATATATTACACATACACACATATACACACAAAAATAAAGGGGAAGCTTTTTCTTGATTTTCACGTACATACTGATCTATGCAAATGTTATATCCCCCTAGCAGAATGTACTTTCCTCTGAAAGGTTTAAGTTTTGTATTTGTATCCTCAGCTTCTAAAATAGATACTTAATAAGTATATGTTGGATTGGATGAAAACACATACACACACAATCCGTGTCCTCAAGGGATTTACAATGGAATAGGATAAGAAATGTAAGGTTATAATGCATTAGAATATAAGAACAGAAGATGGCAAACAGAGATAAGAGACTTGGGGGGGGGGACATGAGTTATTTCTTAATAGGAATAATTTGGGAACCCCTACTCCAACAGTAGAAGGGGCAGTTCTAAAATGGAAAGAGAAATTAATTGAGTTTAACAAAACATTCTGCCTTGAGTTTTAGGAGTAACCCTTTGGGACTGCACTCCTAATATAGTTCCAGAGTCCCTACTAGTACATTTCCCATTAAAAATCAGCCGACCGACACAATTAACTCTTAAAGGTATTTGCTAAGATGATGCTGAAAAATTACGCCTCCCCCCAAGTCTGGGCGCATTTACCCACAAATACCCTGGGATAAGTGGATTCAAACTTAGACCACAGAAGTATCTGTATAGGAATTCATTGTGGTAGAGGCAACACAACTCTTAAGCACTGAAGAATCTAGAAGCCCTTTCTTTCTTCAGAGGTTCCTCACACAGCTGTTCTATTTGCAGCACCTCTGATGAGTAAGTTGTTCAGCTGAATTCCTACTGTCTGTTTTTCTCCAGGACTCTCTTCTCTGATTCCTAGGTCCCCGTTCCCCGAAGCTACTTCTTTCCTCAAGTGACCACGCTCTCCCCCCCCCTGCCCCCCCTTTCTCTCCCTCTCCCTCTCCCTCCTTACCTCTCTCTCTCTCTCTCTCTCTCTCTCTCTCTCTCTCTCTCTCTCTCTCTCTCTTTCTCTCTGTGTCTCTCTGTGTCTCTCTCCTTTCCCACTGTCATAGTGTCAACTACCATTTCTATGCAAGTGATTTTTCTTATTGATCTCTTTGGCTTCCTGACCCTTATTATTGCCTAACATATTCAAAAGAGTTTATTTTGCCTTCCAAATCTGCTTCTTCTTATACCATCATGATCTTCTCAATCGCACCATCTCCCCTGTTTGAAAGGCTGGTGTTTCTTTAACCTTTCTTAATCAGTTACCAATTTCCTTATGTATAGACTTAGTCAAGTTACTCCCCAATCCAAAACTCTTCAGTGGCTCCTTATTCTCCTCTCTTGTCCCTGCTTCCTCAACTGTGCTTCTAAATATCTCAGATGAATGAACTCTGAACTGAAGAAAGATGTGTCTTCTACTCTCTTTCTAAACACTATGGCAAATTCTGGGAAAAAATAAATTCTGTTCTCAGTCCCCCTTCCCCCTATCCCCAAAAGGGAATTCTTCCACAAAGTGCTCTGGAGCCTGTAATCTCTTCTACTTTAAGTCCAAGGCTTAGTTATTTAAAGTCCCCAGGGGTGTGACTCATTTGGTTGCTAAAGCAGTCCAGTTGCTCCCTTCTTGACTCAACTTGAAAGGTGTTCATACCAGTCTAAGGGATCACAGGGAATGCCTTGTTAATTCACGAAAACCTCGATATATGGGACCGTTCTGCAGCTATACTGATTGATCTGGTGGGAGTTTAAAGTGAATAAATGATTTTTATGTATGGATGAGAGACACCTATTACAAAAGAGCCTGTAAGATAGTGTTTTGGAGTTTTTTCCCCTACTGGATCAAATGTGTGTGTGTGTGTGTGTGTGTGTGTGTGTGTGTGTGTGTATGTGTGTGTTCAGCAAGGAGTAAATACAATAAAATATTATATCCTTTATATTTTTCAGTTAATTGTGAATAATAAAGATGTAGTCAATTGTTGATTCTCGCTTCTCTGCTCATTTTCTATTATCTTCATAAAATATGTCCTCAATTCATATATGGATAACTCTCATAAAAACTTTGTATAAATGGAGGAATAAGCATATATGGCCCGAAATTGTTAAAGTTCATGTTCTTTCAAGTATCTTTTTTCAATATTAAGAAAGTCTGAGGTTATTTCCCCCATGCCTTTAGTATTTTCCCTTCCTTCACATACCTTGAAAATTGACTCCTTGATGCTTTTATGATTGTATAACCCCCACCAAAAATCTCCCTTTTATACTTGGTCTAACTTGGCTGTTAACCAGTCTTGGTTCTCATTATCGCCATTCTACTATACCTTGGATTTCAGAATTTTATCAACAGCATTTTTTTTAGTATTTTACAAAATAATATTTTATTTTTCCCAATTACATATAAAGACAAATTTTAACATTCTTTTTTATTTAAAATATTTTTATTCTGAACTTAAACATCAACAAATCACCTTTCTACATATATAGCAGAACACAAAAAGAGAATTATATAGGCAACCATAAATCTACTTTTAATACCACTTGGATTTATTTTTAAAGTATGTAATGCATTCCACTTAGTTTCAAACTGTCCTACTTCTCTCTGCTTCTTTCTGAATTTGTTTCTATTCTCCCCATACAGTTTAAAAAATCTAATATAAAACAAATTTTTTGAGTTCAGATTTTCTCCTTCTGTCTTTAACCCCCTCCTCCAGATAATAAACAATTTGATATAGGTTATACATGTGCAACCATGCAAAACATATTTCCATATTAGTCAAGTTATTAAAGTAGACACAGACCAAAAAACAAAACAAAACACAAAAAAAGAAAGTGAAAAGTAGTATGCTCCAATCTGCCTTTGGACTCTATCAGTTCTTCCTCTGGATGTGGATAGCAGTTTTCATCATGAGCCCTTTGGAATTGTCTTAGATCATTGTATTGCTGATAATAGCAATGTCATTCACTGTTAGAGTACGATATTGCTGTTACTGTGTATAATGTTCTCCTGGTTCTGCTCAATTCACTTTGCATCAGTTCATGTAAGTCTTTCCAACGTTTTCTGAAATCAACCTGCTTGTCTTTTCTTATAGCACAATAATATGCCATCATAACCCATATGCCACAACTTGTTCAGCCATTCCCCAATTGTTTGGTATCTTCTCAATTTCCAATTCTTTGACACCACCTAGAAATATTTTTGTACAAATAGGTGTTTCCCTACTCCCCTACCCCCCATTTTTAATCTCTTTGGGACACAGATCTACCATACATCAGCAGCATTTGCTACAATTTTTTTTCTTAGTTATTGGTTTCCTTTCTTATCATAGCTCCATTTACTTGTTCCTGGGAAAACTTTAAAAATTTTATGTAGTTCAAATTGCCTGCATTTTTTTTTTTTGCTTTTTGGGGGGCAATTGAGGTTAAGTGACTGGCCCAAGGTCACATGGCTAGTAAGTGTTAAGTGTCTAAGGCCAGATTTGAACTCATGTCCTCTTGATTCCAGTACTCTATTTACTGCACCACCTAGCCTCCCCTGCAATTTCTTTTACTATTTTGTTTGTCCCTTGCTTTGTTAAGAATTCTCCCTCTAGGGCCTTATTTTTAAAATATACAGAGAATTAAGTCATTACAAGTCATTCCCCAATTGATAAATGGTCAAAGGATATGGTGTAATGGAAATGCAAATTTGAAGATCTTCCCTGCCCCTAGCTTAAGTGCACCTGGAGCCTGTGGTGGGAGGCTTGTTTTTCAGGGAAGCCCAACCTTGATACTTTTGTGATTGGGCAGTGGGTCAAGGAGGTTGTTACAATCTTTGAGCTAGGAGAAGGCTATATAAACTCTGATGAGGGGCTTTGCTTTGGGGCTCACTTTGAGAAGTGTTGTGTGATTTGACCAGATGAGACTCTGGGAAGCCGTTGTTGAGAGCCCCCCGGCTTTGAAAACCCAGATGTTGATGCTTCCCTCTCTGGTAACTGTGATTTGGTATTGATGCATGTAATGTTGGGACAGTTTGGAAGCCTGTCTGATCTGTAAGTTCTGTAACTCTGAAGTTCGGGGTGCTGACCTTTTTCCCCTGAACTAGGTAATGTATGTTTGTTTGATTAAAGTAAGCTTGTTAACCCATTTTGAGTTGCTTTCCTTTTGAAAAGCAGATCTAAGAACCTGTGTTGGCAGCTACCCTGGGGATATTGGGGTGCTTGCTACTACAAAATGGCGACGAGGGATGGGATCTGCTGAGTAAAAGGAAAGTATGGGGGCTGGGATAATTGTTTGTTTCCCAGTTGTGGTAGCTGTGATTCTGTGGAGCCATGGAGCAGGAGAGAAGAACGGCCTGCATGCTGACTTCACTGAGCTGAGAGCAGGAATGGTGAGCTGCCTGCATGGAGACCTATGGAGAAGCCTGGAGCTGCTGCCTTCTGCTGGAGGAGAAGGAACCCAGGAGTTTGGAGTTCAGCCACAGGACGAGATAAGGACTGTGAGGCAAAGCAGGGGCACTGATTGTGTTTCCTTGCTGCATCCCACAGTTTGGGACCCAGGGGGAGGATGGACTTGTGACTGGTGGGTGGGGTGAAGTGCCATGGACCCCAAGGACCCCACTTTGGTTTTGTTGCCCAGATTCCTCTCTGGACTTGGAAGCAGGGGCTGGAGCAGTGTTGTGGGAAGGACACCCCCCTCCTCCCAAGAGAACTTTATGTGATAATGCTTTGTATTTTGTGAATTGATGTGAAAATGCAATGTACTTTGTTTAAGACCCAGTGGCCACTTTGGTAATTTTAGATGTACCTTGAAAATATGACTTAAGAGATGGTTAGTGCTAACTGTCTATGCTATGGGCATTCTTAGTAAGACTTTATTGAATAAGTGACTAATTGTACTTTGAGATATTGTTACAGATAAGAGACTAATTGAGCTAATCAAGACTTTGCCCCATGAGTGGAAGACTTGTACTTTGAAAACTGATGTAACTGATTGAGTTAACTTAAGAGTGACTATTTTTTGATTTTACTGATAAGTGGACTGAGTTAACATTTGTCCCATGAGTGGAAGACTTGAACTATTGTATTTTGAGATTATATTGTGATTTTCTTATGTATCTGGAAAATGTGACCTAAGAGATGTTTAGTGCTAATTCAAATGTAAATTGTGTATGCTATGGGCATGGAAGATCTTGGGGCCGAATGTAATGGAAATGCAAATTTGAAGATCTTCCCTGCCCCTAGCTTAAGTGCACCTGGAGCCTGTGGTGGGAGGCTTGTTTTTCAGGGAAGCCCAACCTTGATACTTTTGTGATTGGGCAGTGGGTCAAGGAGGTTGTTACAATCTTTGAGCTAGGAGAAGGCTATATAAACTCTGATGAGGGGCTTTGCTTTGGGGCTCACTTTGAGAAGTGTTGTGTGATTTGACCAGATGAGACTCTGGGAAGCCGTTGTTGAGAGCCCCCCGGCTTTGAAAACCCAGATGTTGATGCTTCCCTCTCTGGTAACTGTGATTTGGTATTGATATAATGTTTGGACAGTTTGGAAGCCTGTCTGATCTGTAAGTTCTGTAACTCTGAAGTTCGGGGTGCTGACCTTTTTCCCCTGAACTAGGTAATGTGTGTTTGTTTGATTAAAGTAAGCTTGTTAACCCATTTTGAGTTGCTTTCCTTTTGAAAAGCAGATCTAAGAACCTGTGTTGGCAGCTACCCTGGGGATATTGGGGTGCTTGCTACTACATATGGGCAGACAGTTTTCAGAGGAAAAAATTAAAGATATTTATAAACATATGAAAAAGATGCTCTAAATCACTACTGATTAGAGAAATGCAAATCAAAGCAACTCTGAGGTACTACACCTCACCAGTTAGATTGGCTAAGATGACAAAACAGGAAAACGATAAATGCTGGAGAGGATGTGGAAAAATTGGAACAATAATGCATTGTTGGTGGAGTTGTGAACTAACCCAACCATTCTGGAGAGAAATTTGGAACTATCCCTGAAGAGCTATAAATATGTGCATACCCTTTGATCCAGCAATACCACTTCTGGAGCTGTATCCCATAGAAATCACTGAGGTAGGAAAAAGACTCATATACACAAAAATATTTATAGCAGCTCTATTTGTGGTGGCAAAGAATTGGAAGTCAAGGGGATGCCCATCAATTGGGGTAATGGCTAAACAAGTTGTGGTATATGAATGTAATGGAATGCTACTGTGCTATAACAAATGAGGAGCAGGCAGACTTCATAATAACTTGGAGAGACTTATATAAACTTATGCTGAGTGAGGAAAGCAGAACCAGGAAAACTTTGTACACAATTACAGACACAATGTATGTGTGACGCCTAACTTTGATAGATTTGACTCCTCTCAGCAATACAAAGTTAGAAGACAACTACAAAAGACTCGTGATGGAAAGGGATATCCACATCCAGAGAAAGAACCAGAGTCTGCACATTGAAACAAACTATTTGCTGTCTCTCCTTTGTGTTTGTTTTATTTTCTCCCTTCTTTATCATTGTTCAGCCCATTGGTTATAATCCTTTACAATATGACTAATGTTCAACGTGAAGGTATTTGTAGAACCTATATTTGATTATATGCCATTATGGGGGAGAGGGGAGAGAAAAGGCAGGGGAGAAAATTTGAAACTTAAGAAATTGTGGAATGGAATGTTGTAAACTAAAAGTAAATAACTAAATTAAGTTAAAAAATGAATTCTCCCTTTAGGAAAAGGACCCACGTGTACAAAAATTTTTATATCAGCTCTTTTTGTGGTGGCAAAGCATTGGAAACTGAGGGGATGCCATCAATTGGGGAATGGCTAAGTAAACTTAGGTATGTGGATGTGATGGAATACTACTGTTCTATAATAAATGAGGATAAATAGGATGAGCAAGATAATATCAGATAAAACCTGAAAAGACTTACATGAATTAATGCTTAGGTAAGTGAACAGAACTAGGAGAACATTGTACACAGTAACAGTAACACTATGCAATGATCAATTATAATTGACTTAGCTCTTCTCAGCAATACAATGATCCAAGATAATTCCAAAAGGCTCATGATGGAAACTGCTATCCACATCCAGAAAAAGAACTGATGGAGTCTGAATGCAGATTAAAGTCTGCTATGTTCACTTTTGAGGGTTTTTTCCCCTTTTTGTTCTGTTTCTTCTTTCACAACATAACTAATGTGGAAATATTTTACATTATTGCACATGTATAACCTATATCAGATTGCTTGCCATCTTGGGGAAGGGGAAGGAGGGAGAAAAATTTGGAACTCAAAATCTTATAAAAATGAATGCCGAAAATTGTTCTTACACATAGTTGGAAAAAATAAAATACTATTTTTTAAAAAAGAATTCTCCCTTTAACCATAACTGTAAAAGATTTTTTTTATTCTTCTCTAATATCAAAAAATGATCTAGAATTTTAGATTTAGAATGTTTCCACTTAGACCTTATGGTGAAATAGAGTCTAATCTACTCATCTAATCCCTATTTTCCTCAAAATTGCTTTCTAGTTTCCTCAGAAGTACTTATCAAATAGCTAGTCCTTCCCAAATTAGTTCATATTCTTGACTTTATCCAAAACAGGATTATTGATTTTGATTAATTTTGATTCTTGCTTGCAGGGCCTTGTCCACTAATCTATTTTTTTTTTAGATTAAAGTTTCACAGTTTATTTGGGCTTCATTTATTTTTTTTAAATTTATTTGTTTATTTTTAGTTTACGAGATTCAATTCCATAGTTCCTTGAGTTTCAAATTTCCCTTCCCTTCCTGCCCCCACCCCCCACGATGGCATATAGTCCAGTATAGGATCTACAAATAATTTCACAATAGACATTAGTCAAGTTACAAAGGCATATTGTACTAGATGGGATGAAAAATGGTAAAAAAGAAATAAAACCAAACAATGAAAAGAAAAAGATCAATTAGTTTTCTTCCATCAGGATTCAAGCTCAGTTCTTTCTAGTTCTTTCTATTTTTTTTTTTAAAGCAATTGGGGTTAAGTAACTTGCTCAAGTTTACATGGCCAGTCATTATTTATGTGTGGGTGCTCATTTTCTGAGGCCGGATTCGATCCCAGGTTGTCCTAACTCCAAGGCCGGTGCTCTTACTGCACCACCTAGCCACCCCCCACTAATCTATTTTAATGACTTCTAAATGCTTTTGATTATTATTGCTTTGTGATATACTGTGAGGTCTGAAAGTTATTGTCCATTAATTCCTGTTTTTTTTTTCTCTATTTACCTTTGGAATTCGAGATCTTTTGTTCTTCCAAATTAATTTTCCTATTTGTTTTGTTCTATAAAGTAGCATGTTGGAAGTTGCAATGTTGTAGAATTAAATCTGTAAATTAATTTATATAGTATCATTTTTATTACGTTGCTGTTGTCCTATCATGAACAATGAATAGCCCTCCAGTTTCTGAAGTCCTACTTAGAAAGTATATTATCAAATTATATCATCTAACTCTTGGGTGTGTTTTGTTAGTTGACACCCAGATGTTTCATGCATTTTGGATTGTTCAAATATAATTTCATTTTAAAATAATTTTCTCTTACTTTTTTGCTATTGTCATATAGGAATATTGATTATTGTGGATTTATCTGGTGCCCTTTTATGTTTCTAAGGCCATTTATTTCGGTTAGTTTCTTTGCTAATTCTCTTCGGTTTTCTAAGTAAACTGTCTTGTCCTCTGCAAATAATGATAATTTTGACACTTCTAACTGATGTTTATGCATTTGAATTTCTTCTGTTGTCTTGTTGCTTTAATTTCTTTCTCTTGTCTACATTTCTAGAGTTACATCATATAATAATAGAGAGCAGGGTATGTATTGTTTTTGAAAAGCTTTTGGTATTTTTCCATTGCAAGTGACACTCACTTGGTTTTAAGATACATACTGTTTAGCATATGAAAGACCCTTCTATGCTTATGCTTTTTAGATTCATTAGTATAATAAATGCTATTTTTATCAAAGACCTTTTCTGTATCTATTGATATAGTAATATTGTTTTTGTTTATATGATTAGTTATGTTTTTTTAAAAATGTTTAATCATCTTTAGATCCCAGGTAAAAATCAAGGAATAGTGAATAATTTTTTGTGTGTATATTGCTGTAGTCTTTTTCTTATGATTTTATTTAAAATTCTTGCATCAATATTAAGTAACGAAATTGCTTGACAATTCTGATTCTCTTCTTTAGCCCTCCATGGTTTAGACATTAGGATCATATTTGTCTCACAATATCATAATTATTTGTTTACATATTTCCCTCCAAATAAATTGTAAACTCCTTGAGAGAAGGGATTGTGCTATGTCTATCTTTGTATCCAGAGCATTTAATACAATGATTTATGAAGAACTGAACCTCTTAGAAAACTCACAGTAGTGTTCCATTGCTCATAGAATGAAATCTAGATAATACCTTCTATAGGAGTTGAGAGAAGTAAGAGATCACTCCTGGCTGGGGGAAAACCAAAGGAGACTTAATAGGGAAGTAGCATGTGAGCATGACCTTAGAGGATGAGTAGAATTTCAATAGGTAGAGATAAAAGAGGTAGGAAGTGGGAGGCAGAGGGAACCGAGGAAGAGGAAAAGCCAAAGCTAGTAATGCATGGGGGAGGAGATTACATGGAGACAGGGCACCCAGCCAGATTCCATAGCTCCTAGGGGTTTCAGATCACTGTACAAGATCATGCCCCTCCCTCTACCCTTTGCCCTCCACTCTCTGCCGTTCCCTGAGGACCTGGCAAACCTCATTAGTTTTTTAGTTCTACTCCAATCAACCTGTTTCCTCATAGTATTCTCATCCTTACTGTACTTATAGGGCCCATACTGCCACTTTGATTGTGTTTTTGGATAGAAATTTGTCCCTCTTTCACCTTTCAGATTTGAGGCGTTGGAATTTAGCATAGATTCATTTACAAGGGAAAGAGTGAAGTTGGTAACATGTATAGGAAAGTACAAAAGATTAAAATGCTTAGTAGTTGCCTGATCAGATAATCAGTTAGTACCAAATTTCCTAATCTGTACTACTTTCATTCTGTATTCCATCTGGGAGAAGGCCTGGTCAATATAAGACTAGGCTATAGTCTTGCTATAAACCTCTTTCCTTCCAAACTTCCTACCAGATTCTCCCTCCTTATATGCCCTCTGCAAATCAGTAATGAAGACCTTTGCTGGTCCTGCCTTAGTGATCCCCTTGTGATCACTGTGACAATAATGATGTCGTAGTGAACCTTTCATCATAGTGAGTAAATGAAGATCCAGAACAAATTAAGGCACACAAATATAATGGAATAACAATATCCCAAGGTCACACAACTAATAAGTGTCTGAGACCAGATCTGAACTCAGGAAGATGAATGTTTCTGACTCCAGGCCTGGCACTCTATCCATTATGCCACTTAGCTATGAAGTCAAGAAAACCTGAGTTCAAATCCAACCTAAAACACTTACTATACTGAAAGGCCTGAACAACCACAGATTAGAGTTAGGAGCAAAGGGCAGCATGGACCCAATGAAGACAGAGGAGTGTTTAGGAGTAGGAGTTTGAGATCTCATTTTCATAGGGTTTTGGAAGGAACATACTAAATCTCATCTGTGCCACCTTGGGGTTAGTTCATTAACATATCCAAATCATCTCAAAGTTGTCAGCAAAACTTTAAAGTTAACAATTTCACATCATCTCAAAATTATCAGTAGTTTTTGGTGTTCTGCTTATGTTTGGAACTTGTCTGAGATTTACATATGATTTTATCAAAAACCTTGATAGCAAAGAAAGTCCAGATATCTTTCCCTGATTCTACACATATTACTAGGATGTGATTTGTTTTTAATGTAAATGCTATTTTTATTTTTCCCAATTACATGCAAAGACAATTTTTGGCATTCATTTTTATAAGGTTTTGAGTTCCAGTTTCTTCTATCACTTCTCTCCCCTCCCCCTCTCCAAGACTACAAGCTATCTGATATAGGCTATACGTGTGCAGTCACATAAAACATATTTCCACATTAGTCATGTTGTGAAGGAAGAAATAGGATAAAAGGGAAA
>WOXC01001946.1:600000-764148 GCA_011680675.1 Gymnobelideus leadbeateri | reverse complement strand
AATCCTATTTTAGTATGGTTCCAGCTAAACTTGGGAGTCTTGAGGATGACTTTAGGCCTTTGAGACACATATTTGATTCTTCTGGTCTATTATATACTTAATATAATATTATGTTATATATAAATAATATCATATATTATTTCTGCTTACATCACTATTAATCTATACCAAAATTCTCTCCATAATGCTTTACTGCCTTTTTTTGTTTGTTTTTTGGAGGGGGGAAGGCAGGGCAATTGGGATTAAGTGACTTGCCCAAAGTCACACAAGTATCTGAGGCCAGATTTGAACTCAGGTCCTCCTGACTCCAGGGCTGGTGCTCTATTCACTGTGCCACCTAGCCATCCTATATGCTTTGCTACTTTGATTACTGAATTTCCCCACAGGACTAGTTTCATGCTTTTAATTTTATTAATTTTTTTGATTTTCATAATTTTAAATTTGGTGCTCAGTTAGAATATTTTGACTTGCTGTTTTCCTAGCTTTTTTTAGTTGCATGTCAAATTAATTGACATGTTCTTCCTCTCTTTTGTTGATGAAAGAGTTTAGAGATATATATTTTCCCCAAGAATTCTGGGCTGCAGCTCAGAGTGCTCTGAACCAGCTAGAACTAGCTCTCAGGAGCCAATCGTTAAATTTCCAGTTTAAGCCTTGGAAATCAGCAAATTCTACAAATTAGGTCTTGATTTGTTGTTTTTGTTGTGGTTTAGACTTAAGACAATGATGGAGAAAATGTTAATTATGTATATTAAATTTGAAAGTGGGCTTTGTGTACATTTCTTTCTGTTCCCCCTCCCCCAGAGTCTGTTGTTAAACATTTATAAGTACATACCTGGCTACATCCCAAAACTCTTGGTATCTTGTCTCATTGTCATCATTTTATTTAATGAGATTAAGTATTCTATGATTTGTTCTTTGACCCATTAATTATTTAGTTTCTAGTTGACTTTTAATTCTTTCTTCAAAGACCCTTTATTGAATATACATGTTATTGCATTCCAGTCAGGAAAAATACATTTGATATTTCTGCTGTTCTGCATTTGTTTGTGAGATTTTTGTGCATCAGTACATGATAAATTTTTCTAAAAATTTCTCATCAGGGCTGAGAAATAATGGGTGTCCCAAAAGTCTTAGTGCAGCTTTAAATCTTGATGTATTTGTACACCAAGTTTTTATATGTTTGTGTGCTTAACCCTCTTTTGTCTTGTTCATATGAAAGTGAGGTTCACATGATGTTAATCTCTTAAGCCTTTCCTCCATGTTGGTATATTCTTCATTTCACTTACCCTGATATTTAATATTATATGTGGTTAGAGTTGTATCCCCTTTCTCCCTATCATCCATTTTCTCTTTTTCCTCCCTCTTGTCTCTCCTCTTTTAAAATATTTTATATTGTATTTCCCCCCAATTACATGTTAAAATAATTTATAAACATGTTTTTTTTAAATTTGGGGTTCCAAATTCTATTCCTCCCTCCCTTATTCTCTCCCTGCTCTACTCCCTGAGACAGTAAGCAATCAGATCATTTATATATATGCAATCATGTAAAACATTTTAATATTAGTCATTTTGTACTAATGTCTCTTCTCTTAAAGACATCAAAAACCATCTTCAGGTCATCTCAGTTTGGTTTATTCATATCCATCTGACATTCAACATATGATTAATGAAGAACTCTGAAATAGAATAAGGATAAAGGATGTGATCAAACAACTATATGATAACAAGAGAAATTGGTTTGGTCATGGGATAATAGATGATAAGTAATAAGTAGGCAGCCAGATGCTCCACTGGCATCCTTGAGATGTCATAAAAAAATGAGAGAAGGCCTCCAAGGAATTAGATGGACCTTTTATGACAGACTTTTGAGAGGACATGGTCAAGAGTTGCATAGGATAGGTAGCTATGGATACATGAGTTCCCAATTGTTTCATTAGAATGAAATCCTTAATTAATGAAATCACAGATTGATTTGGGTATTTGAGCAAGACACATAAATGTTCATGTCCTTTAGGAAGTGGAGAATTCAAGAACTGGAAATAAAGAAATGACAGAAGTTATTAGGAAGATAGTAGTTGCAAAAACCAAGAGATTAGGACTAGTTCAAAGACAGGTTAAATGTAAAGAAAAAAGATGGGGCAAGACCTTATTTTGGGAGTAGGAGGAGAAAGAGGAGTCAACAAAGGAGTTAAAGAGAGAAAAGCTAGAGAAATGATACAAATAGTCAGTAGCCAAGCTAGGACTTGAACTGAGCCCCTCTGACAGCAGATCTGTACTTTCCTTCACTGATTTCGTGATAGATGATGGTGATTATGGCAATCACCGGGCAGTTAGGTGGCATAGTTCATAGATTGCCAGGCCCAGAGTCTGGAAGACTCATCTTCCTGAATTCAAATCTGGCCTCAGACACATCCTAGCTGCATGACCCTGGGCAAGTCACTTAACCCCATTTGCCTCAGTACCTCATCTGTAAAATGAGTTGGAATAGAAAATGGCAAACCACTCCAGCATCCTTGCTAAAAAAAACTCCAAATGGGCTAATGAAGAGTTGGACATGGCTGAAACAACTCAACCACAGGGGCAATCACTAGGGTTTAAGAACAATCCTTTTTCTGGGGACTGGGGGCTGCCTTCAAACTAGTATCCACTTGAATATAAATGAATTTTCCCCCTTATAACCTGTAATCTGGCTATTTCCTACCTCTTAAGCACCTTACCACACCTACCAAACTTTCCTTAGACTGCTTATTCATTCACTCAGAGGTTAGAGTTTAGACAGTCAATAAGCTTACAATTACTATCCATCAATAATTGCATTGACACTAGATTATATTCAACCAATAATTGTATTTTTTCTAATTGTTTTAAGTTGTGTTATCTCTGTCCCCGGTTTGTAGACTCCCTAAAAGCAGGAAATGGGTCACACGCCTTTTGATATATTCACCACAGGGCCTAATAGAATGTTGAATCCATAATAGTTGGCCAAGACATATGTGCTGAAATGAATCTTTAAAATATGCCACTTCCTCTGTGTGATTTTAATTTTCTGCCCTTGCCCATTCTTGCCCTGCAGAACATTTCTGTTTGTAATCATTAAGTACGTAGGGTATACTGTTGAAACCTGTTTATACTTAACTTGAAATTCTTTGTTAGAGGGACTAATTGTATATAGCATATGTTTGTTGTGGTTCAGAATAGTGTGGCCCCTTAAAAAGTCAGGTTGCTGAATCATTCACTGACACAGTTAGAGGAGGAGGTTAATTGGAAACAAGTGAGACAAAATGACATCATATGCCTCCATTATAAAACACAGGGGAGACTTGAGGAAAGGGAGAGACGTATGTTTTGGATGCCTCTATATAAAGGTGACCCAAGATGATCAGAGAGAAGCTGTGCTCTTTTAGAAAGAAAGACAAGGTGGCACTGAGCAGAGATAACCTTTCCTCCTATGGGTGGTTGGCAGCTCATCCCCAGCCCAGCAACCAGAAAGAATCAATTAGATGAAATGAAGATCTTGTGGAACTTAGTAAGTAGGGGAGTGATGTTAATAAAATTTTTAAGCATTGCCATTTTAACTGTTTAAATCAGCTGGGAACTGAGAAAGGGAAGAGTAAAACAATAAAAATTGAGAGGATAAAGTAAATGCTTTTAACAGTTAAAACTGTTTGAGTTTTTTCTCTTTGCTATATTTGGTATTGTTTGTTGAAAATTTTCCTGTTATAAATAAATATTTATTATTTGTTAATATAAATAGTAGTTCAGTTTTCCCTGATGTTTTTAGATTCTCAGTTCTGAGGCTGACTGGATCTAAAATGTGCCCACTATATGTCAAACAAAAGACCTCACCAATCACGAGTTGGTGATGATTAAGGACCAACTCAGGACCAACATTTTAAAATCACTTTTATGAATATCACAAAGTGGCAATTTCTTGAATGCATATATACACTTTATCTTCTGAACATCACTAGTTCAATTACTTCAGCTTTTTTCTTTTTGTGAATTAATGATTCCTATGGTTAATCATTAAGTTTTCCTACTACTAACTTTACTATAATATTACTCTTCCTAAGTTACTTTTTATTTTTACTAAATTACTTTGAGTACAACTAAGAACTACACTAGGCCTTTCACAGAGTGAATTGTTCATAATTATATTTGGTGGGCAGTACTTTCTTTTGTAGAAATATATTTACTTATGCCAATCTACCAATTTTTCCATTTTTATACCATTATCTCAATCTATTCTTGATGGAATTTGTGATCCTGGAATAGGGATAAGAGTAGGTGAGCTATAAATACTGGAAATACAATTTTGCTATTTTTGGCAAAGATAATGTGGTTCTTCAAAGGGAGTATATTTTATATCAGTGTAAGGAACAATACTTATCTTTGGGAAGTGAACACATGGTTAAAAAGATGACTCTTGAGACTAGAATTCAGATATCTGGACCATGGTTTAAAATAAAGGAAAGGATAAGATCTTGTCTAGGAATAAAGTACACCTAACACCTGATCTGGTAAGAACATATTTGCCTGGAGTTTAGTGAATTTAATCAGAAAGGCTTAAAATTGAAAAGGGGCAGGCAGAAAAGTGACTGTGTATATATACTTACATATATAGAAACACATACACATATATACACACACAGATATATATATATATGTATATCTGTGTGTGTATATATGTATGTGTGTATATACATGTATATATGTATATATATATGTATATATGTGTATATATGTGTGTGTATATATCCACTAATCTAGGTACCATAGAGAATTTCTTTTTTTTTTTTTTAAAGCAATTGGGGTTAAGTAACTTGCTCAAGGTTACACGGCTAGTCATTATTTATGTGTGGGTACTCATTTTCTGAGGCCGGATTCAATCTCGGGTCAGCCCAACTCTGAGGCCGAGCTCTTACTCACTGCGCCACCTAGCCACCCCTAAAGAAAGTTGTTTTTTTTTTTTGGAGGGCAATTGAGTTTAAGTAACTTGCCCAAGGTCACACGGCTAGGTTTTATGTGTGTGTGTGTGTGTGTGTGTGTGTGTGTGTGTGTGTGTGTGTGTGTGCGCGCGCGCGCGTTTTGTGTGTGTTAAGTGTCTGAGGCCAGATCCGAACTCAGGTCCTTCTGACTCCAGGGCTGGCACTCTACTCACTGCGCCACCTAGCCACCCTGAGAATTTCTTCAGTATAAAAGAAGAAAATACTAGCAGAGACACACAGAAGTCCACAAGAGACAAAAGCAGAGAAAAGAGCCAATAATAAAATCCATGGCTTTAAATAGCTCCACATAAGTGTACAATTTATGGGCAATAAAATAAACCAGAGATCCTAATAAAAAGTAAAAAATTAGACCTCAAAGCTATCACTGAGACTTGGTAGAATGAGAACCCATGACAGTATGATAAGTAAATTAGAAAGAAGAAGTGGGTAGCATTGTGCATTAAGAAGACAAATACCTATGAGAAAATTCAAGAACCAGAGGGGGAAAGCATGGTAGGCAGAACGTTGGTGAAGATCAATGTAATAATTTATTCATCAGATTATACTTCAGATGATTTGGAACATAAGGGAAAAATAGATGATATCAAGTAGAGGAGAATTTGAATTATCTGTACATCTACTGGAGCTCTGCAAAAAACTTAAAACAAACCACTTTAATTTGAATTGTTTGTAGTTTCCTTGATTAATTTGATGATTAGATAGCTTTACAGAGAATGGGCAAATTAAGTGGCACATTATTAAGAGGCCAGACAACTCTTGACTGGCACAGTTAGATGGCACAGTGGATAGAGTTCTGGGTTTGGAGTCAGGAAGACTTCCTGAAGCGCCAATCTGGCCTCAGACGCTCACTAGCAGTGTGAGCTTGGGCAAATCACTTACCCTCTTTGTGTCAGTTTCCTCATCTGTAAAATGAACTGGAGAAGGAAATGGAAAACTGCTCCAGTAATTTTGCCAATCAAACCTCAAATGGAATCAGGAAGAGTCAGATATGACTGAAATGACTGAACAACAGAAACTCTTGACTAGGTCTGAGTGGTTAAGATAAGTCTCAAGATCAATTGACTGATTGAGTTACCCCTTAGTACCACCCAAGAAACTGGTTTCTGTAACTAATGCTGACCCAAAGATTCTTGGGAGGTTGGTTTTTTTTTTTTTCAGAGAAGTCACTCTTCTTCCTTGAACTGTAAAAAGTAGTTAGAAGTTCAGTATTGGCCTTTTTCCCCCATTTTTGTCTTTTCCTTCATGCCTTTCTCCTGGATTTCCCCTTCATTCTCTACCAAGAGTAGATAACTACATTTTGTGAAATTCCAAGTTGTCTAAGATGGTAATTCTTGGAATTTAAGTCTCTTGCCACCTTCTAACTTTCTGTCTCTTTAAAAAAATTTTAAAAACATTTTTATTTATTTATTTGAGTTCCAAATTCTATCCTCCCCTTCTCTCCCTGAGAGTGATTTTGTACAAAAGACTCAAATAAAAGGGAAAAAAGAAAGTGAAAATAGTATGCTTCAGTCTATATACAATCAATATTAATCCTTTCTCTGGAGACAGATTGTATGCTTCATCATTAGTCCTTTGGAGTTGTCTTAGATCATTGTATTGCTTGGAACAGTTAATTCAATCACAATTCTTCATTGAACAATATTGCTGTTAATGTGCACAATGTTCTCCTGGTTCTATTCCCTTCACTATGCATCAGTTCATGTAAATCTTTCCAGGTTTTTCTGAAATCATCCTGCTTGTCATTTCTTATAGCACAAGAATATTCCATTATAATCGTGTACCACATCTTGTTTAGCCATTTCCTGATTGATAGATATCCCTTTGATTTCCAATTCTTAGCCACCATTAAAAGAGCTACTAAAAATATTTTTCTATAAATAGGTCATTTTTCCTTTTTTTGTTTGATGTCTTTGAGATATAGAAGTGGTATTGCTGGATCAAAATGTATAGTTGTATAGCCCTTTGGACATAATTCCAAATTGCTCTCCAGGATGATTAGATCAATTCACAATTGCATCAATAGTACATTAGTGTCCCAGTCTCCCCACATACCCTTCAATAGTCAACATTTTTTTTTTTTGGTCTAATTAACTGCTCTAATAGGTGTAATGTGGTACCTCAGAGTTGTTTTAATGCACAGTTCTCTGATCAATAGTGATTTAGAGCATTTTTTTATATGACAATAGGTAGCTTTGATTTCTTTGTCTGAAAACTGCCTGTTCATATCCTTTGACCATTTATCAATTGAGGAATGACATTTTTCTTCCATAAATTTTACTCAGTTCTTCATAGATTTTGGAAATGAAGCCTTTATCAGAGATACATTTTTTTAAAAAAGCAGTTGGGGTGAAACAATGTGAAAGGGAGCTCCGAACAACTTTTGGAGCCACAGCACCCACAGAACGGCACAGAGAAGCTAACCTCCTGCTGAGGACAGCCCATCAGCCCTGCAAGGAGCAGCCAGTGCAGCACTCTGAGAGCAGGCAGCACAGCATGCTGGGAACCGACAGCGCAGCCCACAGAGCCGAGCCCAGGTCCTAGGCTTTAGCCCCGGGGCGGCCAGGCCTTCAGCCGGCTGGTGGAACCCCAGAACACCAGCAATTGTGGCAATTCCAGAATTGTCAGCACAGATATGCCTAGGACAAAGTGAGAGGTTAGTGCCCTATGGACTTTGGGACCAGTATTTGGGGAACACGTGGCTTCCTCCCCTGGGGGCAAAAAGCTGCTGAAGAAACAGCTGCACAGAAGCCATTTTGCAGCGTCAGTAGTGGCTCTAGCTCCTGGTCTGCGAACTGTAGGAAGATCCAGCAATCAGTCTGGGGGTTAATCGCTTTTGCTTTAAACTGCCTGGATCTGGATTGTGGTCTGGGGGAAGTTTGGGGTGGGTATCCAACTTGCCAGAGTGGGTGGAGGCTTTACAGAGGCCACCCAACTGGCAGAAGTTGTGAAGACCCCACGTTTGGGTGGAAGCTCCCCTGTCTGGTGGCAGAGTCCTACTGTGGCAACAAGCCCAAAAATCAAGTAATTAAGTGGCAACATGCCTAGGCAAATGAAACAAAATAAACAGAAAAGTTCAACATTGGACTCCTATTTTGGGGGCAAAGAGGCTCAAAGCATGGAGAAGGACTGTGAGGTCAGAACTCCTGCACCAAAAGCCCCAAATGAAAATACAAGCTGGCTACAGGCCATAGAGGACCTTAAGAAGCAGATAAGAGAAGTGGGGGAAAATTTGGGAAGAGAAATGAAAAAGATGCAAGGAAAGTATGAAATGACAGTCAACAGCCTGACTGAGGAAAATAACACCCTAAAAAATAGACTAACTCAAATGGCAAAAGAGGCTCAGAAAGGCAATGAGGAGAAGAATGCCTTAAAAAGTCAAATTTGCCAGATGGAAAAAGAATCTCAAAAGCTCACTGAGGAGATTCATTCCTTCAGAGTTAGACTGGAGCAAATGGAAGCTAATGACTTTATGAGAAATCAAGATACTATTAAACAGATCCAAACAAATGAAAGAATAGAGGGCAATGTGAAATATCTCATGGGAAAAACCACTGACCTGGAAAATAGATCCAGGAGAGATAAATTTTCTATTCAATTCTGGTTTTTTCCTCAAGAATGCTTGAAAGTCCTCTATTCCACTGAATGACCATATTTTCCCCTGAAACAAAATACTTAGTTTTGCTGGGTATTCTCTTATTTGATTTTTAAAGTCCTTCTTAAGGTCCTCTATGGCCTGCAACCTGCTCATGTTTTCCCCTGGGGCTTTTGGAGCAGGACTTCTGACCTCACAGTCCTTTTCCCGCTCTGTGCCCCCAAAATAGGAGTCTAGGGTTGCATTTTTCTGTTTCCTTTGCCTTGGCATGTTGCCATTTAATTACTTGACTTTTGGGCTTGTTGCCACACTATGGCTTTAAGGCCAGATAGAGGAATTTTCGTCCCGAACGTGTGGGGGCAACTTCCATTTCTGGCAAGCTGTAAACCCACCCAACGACTTCCACCCTAGATCACAATCCAGATCAAGGAGGTTAAAGCAAGAGTGATTACCCCCAAGACTGATCGCTGGATCTCCCTACAATTCGCAGGCCAGGAGCTGGAGCTGCCTCTGAAAACTACAAAATGGCTTGTCTCCTCAGTGGCTTCTAGCCCCCAGGTGAGGGAGCTGATGCATTCCCCAAATATTGGTCCTGAAGTCCATAGGACACTAACCTCTTACTTTGTCCTAGGCATGTCTATGTTGATAATTCTGGAGTTGCCACAGCTGCTGGTGTTCTGGGGTTCCTCCAGCCAGCTGCTGGCCCTGCCTCCCTGGGGCTAAAACCTCAGTTCATGTGGACCTGGGCTCTGCTCAGCTCCACTTCCTGCGCTCTGCGTGTTGCGCGCTGCCGGCTCCCAGAGTGCTGTGCTGGTCCTTCCTGCAGGGCAGCTGGGCTGTCCTCAGTGGGAGGTTAGCTTCTCTGTGTCGTTCTGTGGGTGCTGGGGCTCCAGAAGTTGTTCAGAGTCCCCTTTTATATAGTTTGGGGGGAATCTGGGGGCAGAGTGTCTTGGATGAGCTGTTTCTACTCCGCCATCTTGGCTCCGCCTATCCTGCCTCTAATTTTTAAGGAATTATTTTCCTCAGTGAAGAAACTTCCTTTTCCATTTTACCAATTCTACTTTTTAGGGAGTTATTTTCCTCAGTATGTATTTGTAGATATTTTCCCATTGACTTGACTCTCTTTTTTTCATGATTCTCTTATATTACTTTCATTTATTTTCCCAATTTTTCTTCTACTTCTCTAATTTGCTCTTTAAAATCCTTTTAAAGTCCTTTCAATGTCCTTTCAATAATTCTTTTTGGGCCTGAGACCAAATTACATTTTTCTTTGAGGCTTCACCTATAGTCATTTTGACACTATTGTCCCCTTCTAAGTTTATGCCTTGAACCTCCCTTTCACCACAGTAACTCTCTGTAGACAAGAGAGTCTTTTTTTTAACTCATTTTTTTTCTGTCTTTTTTTGGTGACTTGGTGTTTTTATGTGAGAGCTGAGTTCTTGTCCTGTACTGTCACAAATTTTTTGTGTTGGGGCTCTGGATCTTAGTGCTCAGTGGGTTTCAGGGCTTAGCTGCTTCATTTCTCTGGAGGACAGGTTTTATTTCTGACTTATACTGGGCAGTGGGGTCTCTCTGTTGGCCTCCCCTGAAAGTCGGGTTTAGCTGCTAGCCTGCTCCACAGGTGGGACCTTGCTGCTGGGTTGCTATGGTAATAGAGTCTTTCTGGTGGCTTGCCCTGTAGGAGAGATCTTGTTGCTGGTTTGCACCAGGGTTGGGGCCCTGCTGCTGGGTTGCTACAGAAACAAGGTTTGTTTGCAGGTAGGCCCCAGGGGTGTGGTCCTGCTGTTGGCCAGCCCCAGAACAGGGCTACACTACTGGTCAGCAATGTCTACCTGGTAACTCATGCTTGGGGTGGGGTTGATGGTGTAGGACTTGGCTAAGCTGCAGCAGCTCATTTGCCTAGGGGTCTTCTGGTTTACAGCGGGGTGGGGCTTGCTGGTGGATTTCTCCAGGCTCAGAGCCCTGTTGCAGGTCTCCTACTGTGAGACTGGTTGCTGCTGCCACCACTTTTGGACTTCTCTCACTTCCCACCCCAGTGAGACAGATCTTTCCTGCCAAGCTGGTGAGCTGCCTTTTGGCTCCTACAACAATTCTGAGGTGTTTTTATAGCTGTTTAGAAGGGCATTTGGGAGGGCATCAGAAGGTTCCTTCCTTTTGGCATTGGAAATCCCCCTTTCTGTTTCTTAATGAGCAGAGATCAGAGAAATCAAAGTCAAGTTTCCTAGTCCAAGAGATAGGAGGGAGCAGAGTCTGAGTAATGGTGGAGAATCAAGAGATCTTGCAAAAATGTGTGCATAAGTAGAAATGTGCTTGTCTATATCTTCTTACTTATCTGAGCATTCATGGACAATGTTTGTGAACCCCAGCCTTCTCCTTAGAGGAATGGGGAAAGTTTCTAGGTAGTATGGTATTGTAATCTAGCCTTCTTGTAAAGAATTAAATCTTATAAGGCTGTAGCAGCATTTGCCTTGAAATAAAGCCCAACGGGGAGAGTTTGGGCATTAGACCTTTTAGAGTAGGATTCTTAACCTCTTTTGTGTCATGGACCCCTCTAGTGGACTGGTGAAATCTATGGACCTTTTCTCAGATAAATGATTTTAAATGCATAAAATAAAACATATAGAATTATAAAGAAAGCCAATCATATTGAAATACAATTATCATAGGGGTGGCTAGGTGGCGCAGTGAATAGAGCGCCGGCCCTGGAGTCAGAAGGACCTGAGTTCGGAGCCGGCCTCCGACGGCCTCCGACACTTAATCTACATAAACAAAAACCTAGCCATGTAACCTTGGGCAAGTTACTTAACCCCAATTTCCCTAAAGGGGTGGCTAGGTGGCGCAGTGAGTAAGAGTGCTGGCCTCGGAGTTGGGATGACCTGAGATCAGATCCGGCCTCAGAAAATGAGCACCCACGCATAAACAATGACTAGCCATGTAACCTTGAGCAAGTTACTTAATCCCAATTGCTTTAAAAAAAAAAAGAAATACAATTATAATTTTCTTTTAAAATTGATAGATCTCAGGTTAAGAACCTGAGGAAGAAAAGGGAATATCCTGAATATCTTTTTTCCCCATTTTAAAAATAAATAAGTTTATTTATTTTTAGTTTTTAACATTCACTTCCATAAGATTTTGAGCTCTCAATTTTCTCCCCCTCTTTCTCCATCCCCCTCCCCAAGATGGCATCCATCAAAATTGGGCATTGCCCAATTTTGCTGTTATAATGTATACAGCATCTCTCTTTAGGGAAAGAAGAGGGCCACCAACCTGGTCCCCAAAGCTGTAAGAACACCAAAGGGACTAAAGCTATGACATAATTGGGGAGAGGATGAGATTAGACCCTTGCCAGAACCCTATGTTACTACAAATTATTTAGACAGTGTAGTTCCAGAGGAGAGTGTTGCTCATCTATCATCCCCAAATTATATTTGCTTTTGTTAGGGGACTGGGGAGCTTGCCCTAAATCCACAGGGTATTACTACATGTCTGGGAGAGTGAAATTTCAGTGGAATTGACTATTGTTCCACTGGTGACCACATGTTCACTCCTCTTCTTTTTTTTTACTTTTTTTTTAAACAAATGCTTTATTAACTTCTGTTTTACATCATTCATTTCCACCAGATTTTGAGTTACAATCATTTTCCCCCCGTTATTCCCCTACCCAACCTCCCAGAATAGCAGTCCCATAAGATATCGCTTCCTCCAATCTGCTCTCTCCCATACCTTCTCCCATACCCCCTTCGACTTTTCCATTAGAGGAAGGTGAATCTTTGTGTCCCAATGCCTGCACATCTTATCTCCCAAATATAAGCAAACGAGTATAAATAATAGTATTTATATATATTTGAAACATTTAATGTTAAGACCTTGAATTTTAGATCCATTTCCTTCCTCCCTTGTCACCCATTCCCTCTGGGGAGATAAGTAATTCAGTATATGTTGTACATGTCTAGCTATGCAAAACATTATCATGGTAGATATATTGTACAAGGCTGCTTATAATTTCCTCCCACTCATCCCACCACCCACCTGGTCCATTCCCTACATGATACTGTCCCTCTTCTATAGTGGGTACTTCCAACCTCCCCTCACCCCAAGGATGCCCTCCCATCCATCATCCCTCCTCTCATCCCCCTCCCCCCTATTCTGCTGCAGGTTGAGATATCCCATTTAGTATATATGTCATTCTCTCCCTGAACCAAATTCAATGAGAATATGGATTTGCCTTTTTTTCCCCTTCCTATTCTCCCCCTCCCTTGCAACCACTTCCCCTTGCTTCTTCTACATGAGATAGTTTACCCTACCCTGTCTTTCCCCATCTCCTCTTGCCACTTTCCTCTCTCACATCATAATTTCATCCCTTGAGTATTCTCCCTTCCCAACAAATTCAACCTATGCCCTCTATCCATATATAACTGTAACCATATACACACACATTCACATATGTATTCATATGACCACATACCCTTCTTCCATTATTTTCATAGTGAGAAAGATATCATCAGTCACAGTTATTGCCTTTCCATATAGGAATGTAAATAGTTCAACTTTGATAAGTTCCCCTTGATCTCTCTTGCCTGATTACCTTCTCAGGCATGTCTTGCTTCTTGTGTCTGGATGTCAAATTTTCTATTCAATTCTGGTTTTTTCCTCAAGAATGCTTGAAAGTCCTCTATTCCACTGAATGACCATATTTTCCCCTAAACAAAATACTCAGTTTTGCTGGGTAGGTGACCCTTGGGTTCATTCCCAGTTCTTTTGCCCTCTGGAATATCATATTCCATGCCCTTTAATCCCTCAGTGTAGAAGCTGCCAGGTCCTGGGCTATTCTGATTGTGTTTCCACAATATTGAAATTGTCTCTTCCTGGCTGCTTGTAGTATTTTCTCCTTGATCTGGGGATTCTGGAACCTGGCTATAATATTCCTGGGAGTTTTCTTTTGGGGATCTTTTTCAGGAGGTGATCTGTGAATTCTTTCAACCTCTATTTTGCCCTCTGGGTCTAAAACATCAGGGCAATTTTCCTTGAGAATTTCTTTAAGGATGATTTCTAGGTTCTTTCTTTGATCATGGCTTTCAGGTAGTCCAATAATTTTTAAATTGTCTCTCCTGGATTGATTTTCCAGGTCAGTGGTTTTTCCCATGAGATATTTCACATTGCCTTCTAATCTTTCATTTGTTTGGATCTGCTTAACAGCATCTTGATTTCTCATCAAGTCATTAGCTTCCATTTGCTCCAGTCTAACTCTGAAGGAATGAATCTCCTCAGTGAACTTTTGAGATTCTTTTCCATCTGGCAAATTCGACTTTTTAAGGCATTCTTCTCCTCATTGCCCTTTTGGGCCTCCTTTGCCATTTGAGTTAGTCTATTTTTTAAGGTGTTGTTTTCCTCAGTCAGGCTGTTGACCCTCATTTCATACTTTTCCTGCATCCTTCTCATTTCTCTTTCCAATTTTTCCTCCACCTCTCTTATTTGATTTTTAAAGTCCTTCTTAAGGTCCTCTATGGCCTGCAACCCGCTCATGGTTTGCCCTGGGGTTTTTGGAGCAGGACTTCTGACCTCACAGTCCTTTTCCCTCTCTATGCCCCCAAAATATAGGCGTCTAGGGTTGCATTTTTCTCTTTCCTTTGCCTTGGCATGTTGCCACTTGATTACCTGACTTTTGGGCTTGTTGCCACACTATGGCTTTAAGGTCAGATAGAGGAATTTTCGTCCCGAACGTGTGGGGGGCAACTTCTGTTTCTGGCAAGCTGTAAACCCACCCACGACTTCCACCCTAGGTCACAATCCAAATCCAGGGAGGTTAAAGCAAGAGTGATTACCCCCCCCAACACTGATCGCTGGATCTCCCTACAATTAATTGCAGGCCAGGAGCTGGAGCTGCCTCTGAAAAGTACAAAATGGCATGTCTCCTCAGAGGCTTCTAGCCCCTAGGGGAGGGAGCCGATGCATCCCTCCAAATACAGGTCCCAAAGTCCATAGGACACTAACCTCTTACTTTGTCCTAGGCATGTCTATGTTGCTAATTCTGGAGTCGCCACAGCTGCTGGTGTTCTGGGGTTCCTCCAGCCGGCTGCTGGCCCTGCCGCCCTGGGGCTAAAACCTCGGCTCAGGAGGACCTGGGCTTCACTAGGCTCCGCTTCCTCTGCTCAGCGGTTGCGTGCTGCCAGGTCCCAGACCACTGTGCTGGTCCTTCCTGCAGGGCTGCTGGGCTGTCCTCAGTGGGAGGTTAGCTTCTCTGTGTCGTTCTGTGGGTGCTGAGGCTCCAGAAGTTGTTCAGAGTCCCCTTTTACATAGTTTGGGGGGAATCTGGGGGCAGAGTAGCTTGGATGAGCTGTTTCTACTCCGCCATCTTGGCTCTGCCTCACTCCACTTCTAAAAAAAGCTTATTTGCTACTGTAAGTGCTGAATTTTTTTTCCTTTATCAGTTTTCTTGTCTTTTCTTAGGGTAAAATAAAGGTTGCCATCTATCCAATATGGTTTTATTATTTTATAATTATGATTAAGGTATTTAGTATATAAATTAGTTATATAAATTATATAAATTCATTATATATAAATACATTAAATATTTGTATAGGGATACCCTAGTTTTTACATTTGTAGAAACCTGTGCAGCAACAATTCATTGATGACCCTGGGGGCTGGGGTACGTCATCCTCCCTTCATTAAGGGTCATTCTAAACTATGAACCCATACACATGGACTAAGTCAAAGCCTGGGGTGGGGGGCCTGACCTCCAAAGAAAGGGGTCAGGCTCTTTTGTTTCATCATCTGAATCTTTATGTTTCCCCACCCCCAGGAAAATTACTTATAGCTTAGGTTTTACTCATATCTAGAGTAATTGCCTGACGAGAAATACAAAAGTACTCTGTGTATAATGTGTAGGATATTTATTTATTCCTTTTATAAAAGTGCATAATACACATAAGACCCATAAGCATAAATTAACAGAAAAACTTAAACAAGCACCAATAACTTATAATTATTATTATCCTCTCCCAGAATGATTTAAATCATCAACACATTACATATTTTATAGGGTTACTGAATAGGCATTTTGCATTTCATCTCTGTATTGTCCAAACAATTCCCTCTAGGTCCTTGTTTTCTGGTAAGTCATGCCAGGACTTGAACTCTTCTCTCTGTGGATGGCTGATTTATATGATACACATATTCCACCAGTCAGGGGGCCAAAGATTTCTAGACCTCTTGAACTCACCAAATCACTTCTATGGCTGAATGCATCATCTCAGGATTGATATTTGGTCACATATAATTTAGGTAAAGAAATGTAAAGCAGACAAGGCAATCAGAAGTCCAAACTCAAGCTTGCCTATCCAAAATTCAGTTCTTGTTGCTAGGTGGGAACAGTGGTCATGCTATCAGTATGGGAAAAGATCCTTGCCTATTAATCACAGTAAGTCCCAGGGTTGCATGCTATTACCTAGAGTGTAAGAGAGAGACTTATCAACTCTGTCTCCCCTTACCAGGACGAAGGTCAGGCCTGACTTAGATCAGTGTGGTAATTTAAGATTTGGGTTTTAAGTGAAACATAGACCATGAAATGAAAAGGAGATTTACTTAGCCATAGAAGAGGAAGAACATTTCAGAATGTGCAAAGGATCTTCAGCAAAGATATAGCATATAATATATAAACAAAGATAATAACATAGCTTTCCTGCCTATTTTTCCCCCACAATGGTTCATTGGTTAGAAGCCTTAGGAAGGAGCTGCTAACTATGCAGACCCTGAATTATTTTGTACCTAGGTCACCAGGAAGCTAGATCAGTGACCCATGATCTTAATTAAATTAAGTTTCTGGGATGGTTTTGAAACCTTTTAAGGAAAAATTAGGCTCCCTTCATTGGTAGGATCTTAACCTTTTTGGCAAAGTCCTAAAGGTATTCTGGTGGACTTTCTACCATTCAGCTGCTACTAGACAACACTGAATTCAGGGATATGGAGGTCTAGAGTAGTCAATAATGGAAGAAGAGAAGAAAAATTAAAACATAAAAGATAGGAATGCTCCCCCCCCCCCAAATACCAAAACCCCAAATGAAACAAGCCATAGAATAGTTCTCTATGTGGAAGAATATAGAGGAGAAAGGCCAGAAATCCCTGGGTTAGTCTTCACCTTTCAGAATGACGGATTCCCAGATCTTAACGACATGGTCCACATGGTTGGCGATACCATATCTGTTCAGTTCATAGTGGGACCCCTAATATAAAGCAGTGATATTAAGTAGGAATGCACCAGGAACATCAGGCTTAGAATGGAGATGCTGATATTTCCTGCACAGTCACTGATCCTCATCATTGATCTGGGTCATCTGTAGTAAGGTAGCTAAGATGTCATTTCCTTTTTGCATGCAACTTATTCCAATGCCAAGTTCAATAATTGGGAGCCTAGATGTCAGAGGTAAAGAAGAAGCATATTCCAGGCATAGAGAGCAGCTTATAAAAAGGCTTGGAGATAGAAGAAAGATGTTATATGTAAGGAAAATCAACTTCTTGCCAGGTTGGCTGAATTGTAGAGAGCACGAAAGGTAGTAATGTATAATAAGCCTGGAAAAGAAGGTTGAAGTCTGATTGTAAAGGAATTTTGTGGTAGAAACAACAGTCTTCTGGGGTTACTAATCATAGGCTGGGCTAATTTTCCCCTAGAAGGCAGAGAACCCATTCCTAAGTATTGATTCATTTAGGTGACTAGGGCTCCAACACTAACTCAGCTTTCTAGTTGACAAAGGCATAATAATTTCAACCCAGAAGGAATCAGAGCCCCTTAAAATTGATTGATGGCTCACTATTATACAAGTCAAAATATCCTTATGATCCAACTTGTTTATGCATGGAGATGAAAGGCCTATGTCTATCATAAACAATCATATATAAATCTTTGTTGAATATCCTTTCTACACTACTGTTAAGTAAATTTCCCTGTTAAATGTTTTTAAAAGTCATTTCATCAGTAGTCCTTTACGGAATATAATTTTTATTGCATTGTGGTTCATAAAACATGCACTTACTTTTTCTATATTTTCTTGTGATGTTTTAATGTCCTAGAACAGTCAATTTTTGTGAGACTCCCATGCACAGGTGATGTGTGTGTGTGTGTGTGTGTGTGTGTGTATACACCTTTCTATTACCATTCGATATTCTCTAGAGATTTATTATATCTACCTTTAAACAAAATTCTGTTTAGATCTTTGACCTCTTTTTTGCTTAGATTTATCTAGGTCGAGAGGGAAAAATTGAGGTCTCCCACTATTATAATTTTGCTATCAATTTCTCCCTGTAACTCATTTAACTTTTCCTTTAAATATTTTGATGCTATGCTCTTTGGTGTATGTATTTTTAGAATTACTATTAATTAATTTTCTATAGCACCATTTAGCAAAATGTAATTTACCTGTTTATCTATTTTAATTATTTCCATTTTCACTGTTGCTTTGTCTGAAAGCATATCTATTACCCCTACTTATTTTGCTTCAGCTAAAACATAATAGGTTTTGCTCTAGCCTTTTATTTTTACTTTGTTTACATCTTTCTGCTTCAAATGTGCTTCCTGTAACCAGCATTTTTCTGGATTCTGCTTTCTAATTCATTGTACTATCCTCTTCCATTTTACAGATGAATTCATCCCATTCACACTTACAGTTTGATCCGACCTCCAAGGTCAGGGGCAGCCAGATCTTACCTTATTCTGGCCTTCAGTGTACACCTGGTTGTAGTCCAGCTACATTCTCCAAGAACGGAGTTCCAAGCCAGAAGAGTCAAAGAGTAACAAGACTTTATTCATCAGTTTCTTATGCAATTACATCCTAACTTCTACATGATCTGCTAAGAGTTCAGAATATATAGTGTATAATTGTATAGCCATCATAAAATACTATCTTTGGGAGTACAACATTGTCCTCGTTCCCATATGCCTCTTACGTCACGCCGAGTACTCTGTATCAGGTTCCGAGTACTGGGCAGGATATTCCGAACCTCCCTAAACCTCCCCAAACTTCCCTGGAATCTCAAGGCTTCTCTTCCCTTGAAAACCCTATTGATTGGCAACAAGTCAGAAGGTCACAGAGCTCCCTTTTTGGAACAGAGCTGTCTCACGGAATGGCTGATTTACCTCCATAGTGTTACTGTAGAGTCAGCATGCTCTGGGTCTCATGCCTCCAGAGGAACTGCAGGTATACCCCCAACAACAGTTATGACTGCTAATTGGATATTTCCCTCCACCCTATTCTCTTATATTTTTCCTTCTCTTTGTTTCCTTCCCCTCTTTAAGAGTTTGTTTTGTTTAGTACTAATCCTTCCCTTAATCTATCTTCTATTTTATTACAACACTTTTCCTTTCTCCCCTTTCCCTCCTGTTTTCCTATTGAGTGAAATATATTTCTGTAATAAACTGTGCACATGTGTATATTTTTATCTTCTTTGACTATTTCAGATGAGAGTGATGTTCAAGTGTTGCTCATTCACCCCTACTCCTTCCTTTTTTGTGTAGACTCTACTTATATACCCCAATTATATGAGATCATATCCCCCAGCCTTCTTCTACCTTCCCTATCTATTATACTTGCCTTCCCTTTCCATTCGTATTTTAAGACCATCAAATAGTTTGGCATATATGAAGTATTTATTTCTGTCTTTAACCTCCTTGAGTTGTATGCCTAATAGTGGGATGGCTGAGTCAAAGGGTGCCTATGTCACTTATGGTGTGATTCTATCATGCCCACAAGTAAAGTTATTAAAGTTTAAAGCTGCACAAGGACTTTATGGACACCCTATATATTTTCTCCCTGGTCCTCCTTGTTGTTGTTCAACTATTTTCAGCCATGTTCAACTCTTCATGACTTCATTTGGGGTGTTCTTAGCAAAGATCCTGGAGTGGTTTGCCATTTCCTTCTCCAGCTTATTTTACAGATGAAGAAACTGAGGCAAACAAGGTTAAATGACTTGCCCAGGGTCATACAGTTAGTAAATGTCTGAATCCAGATTACTAGCACTCTATCCACTAGATCACCTACCTGCCCCCTCATTTTATATCAGTTCATATTGGTCTTCCCACATTTCTTTGAATTCTTCATAGTCATCCTTTTATACTGTACAACAGTGTTCCTTACATTCACACAGCACTGTTCAGCTATTACCCGATCCTTTGGTATCCACCACATTTCTAGTATCCTAGGAAAGAGATGCTATGAATATTTGGACATACAGGAAATGTTTCTGTTTTTTGCTTCTTTTTTTTTGGTATGTGCCTAATAGTGTGATGATTGAATGAAAGGATATGAACAGTTTAATCACTCTTCTCAGATGATTCCAAATTGTTTTGCAAAACCAATGTTCAGCTCTAATATTACATATTAGTGTGTCTGTCTTCCCATAACCCTTATGACCTTTTTCATATTTTATCATCTTTGCCACTTGGGTGGGGTGAGATGACTCTTCAGAATTTTAAAACTTGTATTTCTCTTATTAGTGATAGGGAATTTTTTTTTTTTAAGCAATTGGGGTTAAGTAACTTGCTCAAGGTTACACGGCTAGTCATTATTTATGCGTGGGTGCTCATTTTCTGAGGCCGGATCTGATCTCGGGTCATCCCAACTCCGAGGCCGGCGCTCTTACTCACTGTGCCACCTAGCTGCCCCGGGAATTTTTTAATATGGTCATTTATAGTTCTTTGAAAAACTTTTTGTATTCTTTGACTACTAGCCTACTGAGGAATGTCCTTTGGTCTTATAACCTTATGTTAGTTCCTTATATATTTTTATATCAGGTGTTTATCAATGATATTTGATGAAAAAATATTTTTATTTGACAGTTTCTTTTATTCTAGTTACATTGATTTTGTTCATGCCAAAGTTTTAAAAATTTATGTATTTAATATTATCTATATTTTGTAGTTGCTTTATTTGGTTAAGAATTCTCCACCTACCTTATACCTGTGAAGTTGAGTTTTTGAAACAAAGTATAAGACTGTTTATTATTTTTTTAAATCTAATTTTATTTTATTTGGCTCACTATTCTAGTCTGTCAAGATCTTTTAAAATCCTGATTCTATTATCTTGTATATTTTATATATTTTCCAGTTCTGTGTCATGTGCTAATTTGATATGGAGGCCATTTTGCTGTTATGTAATTCTCTAGTAAAAAATGTTAAACAGCACAGGAGCAAGCATTCAGCTACAGATATCCTTTTAAGATGATGTCTAACCACTAATATCAATTATTCATTAGACCTAGTCATTCAACCAAATCCAACTCACTATCCTATCACTAGTTTATCTCTCTTCATTTTATTTTTTTTAAATAAGACTAGCATGAGAGATGTCATTGAATACTTTGCTAGAATCTAGGTTAACTACATTTACATTATTTCCCTAATCTATCATGATAGAACTTCCATCAAAAAGTGAAATAATGTTGGTGTTACATAACTTTTTTTTTGATGCAGCTATGATTTCTTTGTGATCGTTGTAGCCTTTTCTAGATGTTCACTAACCATTCCTTGATAATGCTGAGTGGTGTCAGCAATTAAGGTAAAGTTCATTGACCTATAGTTTGTAAATATCTTTGTCTTCCCTTTTTTGAACATTGGTATAATCTTTTTTTTAAGTCCAATTACAAAGCACCTTCTCCATTCTCCATAACCTTTCAGTCACCCTTCGTACTCGCTCAGCTACCATATCTTCTAGTTCTTTTGGTAGCTGAAGATAATAATGCAACTGAGGCATTCATGCTATTTATTTTTCTGTGTGTCCAGAAATCATTTTTTTCCTCTTGTTACCAACTTATCTTTCTCCTCCTCCAACTTAAAGACCTCATTCTTAGTTCCTTTCCCTTTCTTTTTTCTTCTTCAGGCTCTTTTGCTTGTCTATTGTCTTTTAGCCCTAGTTATGATTCTACTATTTAGCCCTAGTGCTTCTCCCCCTTCAATTTGTCTTCAAGTTTTCCTAAATTTGTTCTCCCCTCTTCCAATCTCTGGCCTGGTCACAATTCCGAAGCTCTTAAAATAGTTTTCAAAATTCATTCTTCTATTTCAACTTAAACCCTTCTCTTTTTCTTGCCCCTTTCTCCCATACAGTCTTTCTCTCTTTAATCACTCTGACACATTGATCTTGGGAACATCAATTATGGACAAATTTCTAAAGGTTCCAAGTAAAGACCACTTATTGACTTGTTTCTAATAATTGCTGGCAATAAACAATATACTGCCTGTACAAAGATAGGCCATTCCCCAATATGGTCCATATTCCTTTTTGGGAAACACACACATACACATATATACACGTGGCTATACACTGAAATAATACCTCAGGTTCTATATAAGCCCAATTTTAAGGAGAGTCAAGAAGTGCAGACCAATCCTACAATGATTTCCTCATTTATGGGTACTCTCTCTACAGATGTATATTGCAAACCCTCCATACCTTAGTAGTTGGTTTAACGAGTTGCTGAGTTACTATTCTTTGTCCTCTCCAGTCCTTCCCCTCTCCTCCCCTCTCCCTCTTCCTTTTCATCTCCCTCTCCCTCTCCTTTTTCTCTCCCCATTCATCATCCTCTAAAAATTTAGAATTTAGTTAGAGCTCAAACCAGAAACTGTCCAAGTTTTCACTCTTTAATCAGCCTTCAAGAACTTAGGTCCTTCCACAATACAATGACACACTGAAATAGGATTTTAGTGAAGGATTAAGGCCAATTCAAAGAGATACATGTACATTTCCTATCCATAGCTATTTGCAATTAGCTTTTGGGAGATTGTAATTATAGGCTAGTTGTGCTCTTTCTAGGTGCTAAAATAGATTTCCTGGATAATTTATTTTGCAGGAGACAAAAACCACTAATTGTACACCTAAACAGAATTGACTGTGAACAATTCGAGGAACTTTTATTTTACCTTGGATAATAATTTATTGATGCAAATAAAACTCTTTAATTAAATCTGGCACAGCCAGGCCTGTGGAGGCCCCCCTCTACAACATGAATCCTGTCACCTAGCTTTAGTGATTATTTTTAATTTTAGAACAATGCCTTGCTATTCTTAGACAGAATTGTATATTTATTAAGGACTGCAGAGCTAGTGAATTGCTTCAGTTCAGTAGTTCCTTACATCCCAGGTGGATTTAGGATGTATTTTCTCTGAAGAGGTGCTATTAATTTATAAATTCTAATTAAATACAACCAAGATTGAAACCCAGTGTTACTATTCTGGAAACTGATCTCTTAATTCAGGAACTTTTAAAGCTGCCTGTCAGAAAGGGAGAAAATGGATGGAAAGTGAGATGGACATACTTTCATTCATCCTAATCAATGTCTTAGGAATTTGATCAAAGGGAATCTATTTAAAGGGGAAAAGGTTGTAGCACAGTTCAGTAGATTTACTCAGGAAGAGAAAAACAAGTTTAATGAACAGCTAACTGACTGTAGCTAAGACTTGTTGCTTGGATTTCCATCAGCCTTTCATTCCCATTAATCAGGGGACTGAGCTGCATAAAAACTATCAGCAGCCTGAAAGTAGAGAAAGGGAGCAGTGTGGGAATTCTCTTTTTCCACTAAGCATAGGAGAAGTGAGAACAGGCTTACCTTGCAGGAGGAAGGATTTAGGGCAAATTTCCTGAATATCAGGCTTGTGAAGTACTGCAATGAGTTTTCAGGGGAACGTGACGATTTCCTCTGTTGAAGAATTGTAATAAACTAATAGATTGCTGTTTGGTGGATTGCTCAAGATTAGATCTTCCTCCAGGAAGGGTATGGCTTGCACTCCACCCTGACCTCTGGCTCTACAGTTAAGCTCTGTGGAATCACCCAGGCTCAACGATGTATCGCTAGCCATTATTCTTTGAAAGAAAATATTATAATGGCAGACATGTTCATGCTGTCATCCATTTTTAGAGTCTGAAAGGATCTTATAAATCAAGTCCAATTCCACTTTACAGATGAGAAAACTAAGAGCCAGAGAAACTAGGTAACCCCCTCCCCCATCCCAACCTAGCTGGTCATAAATGACAGAAATAGAATTTGAACCAGGTCTTCTAATTTTAGATCCAGCAATTTTCCAATGAATATAGTTATCCCTTCCACATCACTCAGATTCAGGGTGTGGCACCCCAAGATCTGGAAAATCCATGTAAAATTTTTTGGCTCTCAATACCAGAGAAAAAGTCTGAATTATTATGGTATTAAAAGATAAAATATGCTGATATTTTATATAGCATACAGATGTTTTATGCATTTCTGAGTTTCTAAACTTTTCCTGTGTCATCTTTGGCCTTCATCTGTGGCTTCTATAAAATTCCCCTCAAATTCCCATTGAATTTTTTATGCTGACCTACAATATATCAAAACTAAGATGGGGGAAGTTGGGATGTGGAAGGAATAACTGTACTTTGCATTGACTCTGTCAACTGCATAACATAAACAGGGGCTTTTACTTATAAATAAGATTTATTACATTTAAAAGCTTTTATTCAGTATTTGCCAGGTGCCAGGCAGTATCTTAGCTTCTGGGGACACAAGGTTAAAAAAAAAAAAAAAGATAGGGGCGGCTAGGTGGCGCAGTGAGTAGAGCCTCGGCCCTGGAGTCAGGAGGACCTGAGTTCGGATCTGGCCTCAGACACTTAACGCACACACAAACAAAAACCTAGCCGTGTGACCTTGAGCAAGTTACTTAACCCCAATTGCCCTCCAAAAAAAAAAAGCAAAAAAAAAAGATAGAATTTAGAGTGAGAAGCAACGTTAAAATGGATCTAGTCTTCTTCCCTCAGTTTACATTTTTAACCCCAAGTGGTATTGGTAGCTATTATTTGGACATTCTTTCAAAAGATGGATTGGCAGCATCATGGCCACCCTGGCCAACTGTGTATTCCCCCTGGTTCTCAGAGTGATCATCTATCTCGCTACTCTATCTTTCTCCATGGAACGGTATTAAGCCCTTTTTGAGGGGTGAGTGGGTTTGTGAATTTACCTAATCAAAAACAAGCTCTCCGGCCTCTACTCCCTGATGAACTCTTCCTCTTTCTTTGTACTTTGACCAGTAGGCTCTGATACTCCATACAGCTGCTTTCACTTAGCATAGAATGGATAAGTAAATAAAGAAGATATAATAACAGTAACAATAGTACTGCTACTCTATAAGCTACACAAAGTCCCCAGTCATCACAGAAAACACTGTCAAGCCCAGAAGTTCTAAGAAATGCACAGTTGGAGTTTACTTGCCTATCACAGCTCCAAAGTGTGTGGGCAAAGGGGTCCTCAGATGATGAGACAGAAAATCTGCAAGAATTCTGGACCTAGAAATCAAGGTCTTTGCAGAGGTGGGGGATAGTGGTGAATTGTGGATACCTGGGAATGGGAAGACTGTGATTTCTAAAGAAGGTAGCAGCTCTGCCTGTCAATTCATGTCTTGATCTCAGCTATCCTGACACTGGTGTGCAGGGCAAGCGATGGGAATAAATATTTACATAGCACCTACTATGTACCAAGTTCTGTACCAAGTCCAAGTGCTTTTTGCAAACATCTCATTTGATCTTCACAATAGTCCTGTGAGGTTGATATTGGATTATTCCCATTTTACAGGTTAGGAAACTAAGGTAAAAAAGAATTAGGTAGCTTGTCTAGATCACACAGCTGGCAAGTGTCTGTGACTGGATTTAAACTCAGGTCTCCCTGATTCCAGATGCAGTACTGTATTCACAATGGTATCAGCTGCCCCTGGCAAGGACCTCTGATGTCTTCTGAATACAACTAGTCTATTACAGACTCATCAGCTCCAGCAAGGAGATGCCTGCTTCCATCACTGACGTTTTTAAGTCCATCACCTCTCTTCTGAAGCTGTACCACTTCCTGTCACTGCCCCCCAAGTCAGGTCTTTACTATTTTTCAGCAGGCACAGAGAGTGAAGGAGTATCACATAGAGATAGGGGAAGGGAGACTCAGACATTATAGGGTTTAGTCACTTCCCTCTGACTCCAAATCCAGTGAGCGCTCTTTCCATCGCTGTTGCTACACCTGATGAACAAAGGGTCTGTGGTCTCCCTGTGGCTTTTGCTGTTGCCTTTTGGGCTCAGGTTTGCATGGCTAACACTCCAGGGGCTAGTCTTTTTCTCCTAAATACTTGGCCTGGAATTAGGGAAGTTGCCCCAGGTGAATGGTGGCTTGGTTATGGGCTCATGGTCCACAGACATGAACAAAATGTCTTCTCCCTATGACCCAATATATACCTGAGCAAAACCCAAGGGGGAGATAGGTTTCTCTCTGTGTATTTTTACAGCTTTCCTTCTAAAGTCCTCCCCATGTCATAAAAATGTGCAGAGGTTGTTTTTTTGTTTTTTTTTTTAATTCTACAGCCAAGGCTGTGGCATGGACTTGACACTTACTGTACTTCAGAGAATTTCATTCGTGCCTGCTCCTAAATCTCCACAATTTGAGAACAGGGTAGACCCAGGCCCAGAGTGCGTTAAATGCTCATTTTATGGATATCCAAGGAGTACATACTAGCCAGGAAAGGAAAGAAAGCCATTACCTCTGTTAATGGATGTTATAGGAAGTTTCTACTAAATATTGCATAAAATAAACTTAAAACAATTCTCCGTGCTGAGTTTATGATTCAGTCTATGGCTCCCACAAGAGAATAAATGATAATGGGGAAAGAAATATTTACCAAGCCAAAAGTAGGAGTCATTTATTTTAGTCATTAACTGTAAAACTGGTAACAGTAACGGGAGCGTTATTATGCCAAGGAATTTCATTTCTTAAAATACATAAATATCACACACATAATTTGAAGGTTTTACTTTTAACTTTTTATTTGAAAGCCAAAGATTATTGAAATGATCCTAAATAGTCTGTGGTTTCAGTTAGACGAGCCTTAGAAAACTAGTTTAAGAGCATCTATGGCTTAGGAATATTAAGGGCTAGGTCAAGTCCAAGGAACGTCAGAGTGAGAAGGAGGCTCAGAGACCTTAGAATCATAGATTTAAAACTGGAATAGACTTTAGAGACAATAGAGTCCAAGCCTTCACCTTGAGAATTGAGAAAGCTGAGGGAACGGAGAGATTAGGTGATTTTCACAGGGATAAACAACTAGCAAACTGAGTCTGTGGAAGGATTTGAACTAAAGTCTTCCTGACTCCAAGTCCAATACCTCATTGCCTACAGTTGACCCTTACTGAAGGAAAAACTATTAAAGGAAGGCTATGAGAAAGGCATGAAATGGGTAGATGGTGTAGTGGATAGAGTATTGGGCCTGGAGTCAAAAAGACTCATCTTTTTGAGTTCAAATATGGCTTCAGTCAGTTGTTTGACCCTTGTCATAACCCTGTTTGCCTCAGTTTCCTTATCTGTAAAATAAGCAGAAAATTGCAGAGCACTCTAGTATCTTTGACAAGAAAACCCCCAAAACAAATGGAGTCATGACATGACAGTCAGACATGACTGAAACAACTGAACAACAATGAATAAAAAAGACAACTCCCAAAGCAAAAACAGGAAATTGAAAGGGTGTCCAAATTTCAAAATTTTTAGCTTCTATTGGTATCCCTATCTGTAATTCTCATTCTGGTCTTTCATTCCTATTCAGTACTTCCCTTCCTCCAAAGCCTAACTCATCCCTTTTGCTCTATGAATCCTTCCCTGAAGACTTCAGTACATACTGAAGACTCTTTTGTCTATACTACAAAATCTAGAATTTGACCAGAATTTCAGAATCTCACAATTGAAAGGGACCGCAAGTCATCTCATTCAGTTAATACTTTAACTGGAATCTTCTCTCTGATATCTTATGAGGGGTCATCCAGCCTCTATATTAAACTCTTAGTGATGGGGACCCTATAACTTCCCAAGGCATCCCATCTCACTTTGGGGCAGCTGGTAGGAGAAAGAATGCTGGATTTGGACTCAAGTAAACATGGGTTAAAATCCTGCTTTTGATGCATTCTGCCTGGACACATCTAGGCCACAGTACCCTTAGCTGTAAAGTGGAGATAGTCATCTGTACAACCTATTCCACAGTTTTGTTATGAGGTTTAAATGAGTGCTATAAATATATATGTATGTATATATATATATTTATGTATGTGTATGTATATATGTATATATATGTAAAGTACTTTGAAAAACTTAAAGTGATCTATGAATGTAAGCTATTATTATTATTTCAGAAATTTTTACATAAAATTGAACTTTCATTCATTGCTCTTAGCTCTCCCTTGATGGTGAAATAGTCCAAATTAAATCCCTCTTCCATATGGTGTCCCTTCAAATACTTGAAGACAGCTATCATGTCCACCTTGAGTCTTTTCTTCTCTAAGTCAAACTACATCCAGCTTCTTCAAATGATTCTTGGATGCAATGTAGTCTCTTATGCTATTCTTCTGCATTGATCTTATCTCTTTTCCTGTAAATAAATTGTTAGACTTCTCAGGGTAGAGGTTGATATGTGTGTGTGTTTGTATGATCCAGTAGCACCTGGCATGGTGTGGAACTTATTGTAGATGTTCAATAAATGTTTGCTAAATTCATCTTAAAATCTAAATATTTCCTTGACCCTTTCCCACCAAAACCCAGCTGTGACAACCTGTTTTCTTAAAGATCACCTGGTATAAAAGTCACTGCCATCAGGAACTGTTCCTGGAGAGGCCAGTCTTGCTTTCAAATTTTGGATATACTTCAGTTTGGGTGGTAGGGGTGGGGTGGTACTTCAGGTGCCTTAAGGTGTACCAATATCAATAGTGAACACCAAACCAAGTTATCCCAATCCTACCCTGTCCTAACAGTGTCCTCAATTTGAAATCTGGGAACTATAAAACTCTGTGATATTTGGGCAGCAGTCTCACGGTACAAAACAATGAGGTGATAATCAGCAATCAGACTTCACTGGCTAACTCAGATATTGATTAAAAGGCAAGAACACAAAAGTAGAAAGAGGACAGGAAGGGTCTGCAGGAAACAGGAAGGCCTGGGACAGAACAGTTGAGATGGTGTGACTGTCCAGCAGTCCACTCAGAGGTGATGCTATTACAATCTCCATTCCCTCCTATCTATGATAGGCTGATTGCCACTATGAAAAGTTCATATTCATTTGGAGTTTTTGATATACTTAAGTACTATTTACTAAGTTCTGACTTTGGGTACTGCACCATTCTAATGCCTTGGAGGATATCAAGTGAATAAGTGTAACACGCCATCCTTGCCCTCAAGGAACTTGGTCAAATAAAGAAGATTTGAGCCACATGTATAAAGTCAAGTGATCCCAGAGACATCATGAAGAGGTATTTGAAAAGTAACAAATAATAATCCTTACTGCTCTTTTGTAGTCTAGTTCTATATCTTTAGCTGCCTACTGGACATGTTCATTTGGATGTTCTGCATCTCAAAATCAGCTTGTTTGACATTTAACTCATATTTTTATTGGAATCCATCCATCTTTCTGTTAAGGATCCTGCCATCTTTCTAGTCATCCAGCTTTGTAATACATCAGCCATCCTTGACTCTTCTTGCCTCTCCCCCATCCTATCAGCTTCCAAATTCTATCTTCATAACATCTCTTGTATTGTTCCCCATCTCTTCATTTATATTGCTAATTTCAAGTCCTCATCATCTCGTACCTGGGATATTAAAATAGCCTCCTAATAGCTCTCTTTGCTCCCAATCTTCCCCTTCTCCAACCCATCCCCCACATAGCTGCCAAGGCGATGTTCCTAAATGAAGATCTGAAAATATCAGCTCCTACTCAAAAATCTTTAATAGTAATAGGGAGCCTCTTGTCCCTTGTATAAAAGAGAGAGACCTCGTGGGACATTTAAAATCATCCATAGGTTGGATCCCACCTACCTTTTTTCAGTCTTATTTCAAATAATTCCCCTTCATGAGCTTTCATTTCATCCTGCTAGCTGCTTCTCATGCATGACCTTCCATGACTGTTCTATGACTTTTCCCTGTTGGTCTCAAGTGCTTGGAATGAACTCCCTCCTCTAGAATCTCTAGCTTTCTTCAAACCAAAGTTCAAACCAAAACTCTTAGATGAGCTTTTTACTGTTTCCTCTCCCAAATTCACCTTTTAAAGTCTTTTCCCCCATTGAAATGACTCTGCATAATTTTGCACATGCTTTGGCTTGGCTTCTTGGTGGAAATACTGAATTTTCCCTGTAGAATGTAGGCTCCTTGGGGTAGGGGTTTTTTGTTGTCATATCTTTATATCCCCAGCTAGGTGGCACTGTGTACAGAGTGCTAGGCCTGGAGTCAGAAAGAATGGAGGGCGGCCGGAGGGGCACCTCAGAAGCCTTCGTCTCCTGCCGTCGTCTCCTCTGTCTCGGCCGCCAGAGCTCCCGCCGCCCCCGGGCCCGTCGGACCCGTCGAAGCCCGCTCCCCCTCCCCGGCCCTCCCCTGCCCCGCACGATGCCTTCGGAGAAGACCTTCAAGCAACGCCGGACCTTTGAACAAAGAGTAGAAGATGTGAGACTTATTCGAGAGCAGCATCCTACCAAGATACCGGTGATAATAGAAAGATACAAGGGTGAGAAACAACTTCCTGTACTGGATAAGACCAAATTCCTCGTACCAGATCATGTCAACATGAGTGAGCTAATCAAAATAATTAGAAGGCGCCTACAGCTGAATGCTAATCAAGCTTTCTTCCTATTGGTGAATGGACACAGCATGGTGAGCGTTTCAACACCCATTTCTGAAGTGTATGAAAGTGAGAAGGATGAAGATGGATTCTTGTATATGGTATATGCCTCTCAGGAGACATTTGGAAAGAAATCTTCTGTGTAAGACCTAGTACAAAGCTTCTATACTAGAATTTTTTTAAGCCCTTACCCAGGAAAAAAGGGATGTTACCAACTGGGATTGATCAGTTCATCTAATCACAGTTCACCAAAATAGAAGTATTACCACCTTAGGGGTTTTTTAGTAAGTTGTCTCTTGTATTACATGCATATGTAATAATAATAATACATGTTCAGTTCCAAAAGCATATACATTACAGCTTTGGAAAACTCCTATTTCACCTAGGATATCTTGTTTTTGAGTTTAAAGTTTAGAAACATACCTTGCATTCTAAGTTGCCAATAAAATGGACATTTGAATTGCTGTAGTGACTTTTTTTAAAAAGGAATTTCAATTCCAGTGGTAACCTTTAAGCATTTAGTGAAACAAGTCTGTTCATGGAAACTGCTAATTTTTATAGGAAGGTTTCTCTTTAACTGTATCTTTAAGTAGGCTTGTCAAATGTCACATCTATTTTTTTAAAGTCCATTTACCATAAGTGGTTGCAGCAAAACAGGGTAAATGGGGGGCAAAAAAGTCTAGCTTATTCTGGAATCAATGCATAGATTCCAACTTAGTGAACCATCAACTTTCTTGCTATCACTTATTTGTTTTCTATATAGTCATACAGAGAAACACCATGGATTCTATGGGTAAATCAAATAATTTCTTTTAAATGCTTGGCTTCCAAAAAGTTCCTGAGAACAGAGGAATAGGCATTTCTTATATTATGGATTTGCTCTGATTTAGAGACTCTCAAATCAATGACTATTTCATTAAACAGTTGCACCAGAACAAGTCTTTGCTGATGCAGTTAGAAACTACATCTTAGAACTTTGGAGCATTAAAATTCATTTTGCACTCCCTTGCACATTTTTGGGTTAAGTCTATAGTCTGATTTGTTATATTTTAAGTGGAAAAGTAACTGCTTCACTAAAATACTTTATTAAAATTTTAACTATAATCGTACTTCAGCTATCACTGTTAATCATAAAAACCCCATCCAACCAGTTTACGTGCATGTCATTTTGTGTAGCAAAAGGGGTAAAAGCTGCTTTTAACAATGTCAGTTTATTTAATATCTTGAACAAAGGACTATAAGTGCTTCCTGCTACTTGCATGGGGTTGACAACTTATTTTCATGGAGTGTCACAAAAAGTTCATTGTTACACCACTTGGACTAAAGTATGTATGTAGCAGATCAGCTAAAATTACCCTTGTATACTTAGATGTGTGTGAAATATCTACAACTGTTAGTGAAAGTTATTTACTATAATGGAGAAAAGCAATATTACTGCATCTTGGCACTATAGTTAATAAATGTATACAACTTGTTTGCCTTTGTTCATCTTCTGCATGCATATCTGTCCATAGTGCTAAATTTTCATGTGTATTTTTACTGCATTGTAAATTCTTAATCAACCTGTCTTGTTAGGTTGTATAAGATGTTCACATTTAATGAAACACCTGGCATCAATCTTGTAATTGCTGTGTGATCAGTAAGGTTCCTGTAAGATAATGTTGCTTTTTTAATTTAATACAGTGCGGATAGGGATGAATTATATCCCAAATTAACCTGAGTGGTAGTTTTATTTCTAGGATGTTTAAAATAAGTAAATTTTGGTCAGACAGGATAAAAAAAAAAAAGCAAAAGCTCAAAACTCAAAATCCAATATAAAGGGATTAAATTTTGTTAAAGGAAAAAAAAAAAAAAAAAAAAAAAAAGAAAGAATGGAGTTCAACTCTAGCTTTAGATGCTGTAAGGTCACATAACTTCTGTCCTCCTCAGTTTCCTCCACTGTAAAGTAGGGACAATAATAGCACCCACATCCCAGAATTGTTTTGAGGATGAAATGAAATAATATTTGTAAAGAACTTGACACAGTAGGTGCTTAATAAATGCATGTTTCCCTCCTATCTCTTAGCCTAATGTCTTGTGCATAGTTGGGAACTTAATGAATGTTTCTTGAGTTGAAATATTGTTTTGATATATTGTAGAAGCAACATGGTATAAAGGATAGGGAACTGACCTTGGAGACAAAAGACCAGGGTTCAAGTCTAGCCCCTAAGAATTACTAGCTACATAAATCAAGGTAAATCATTGAATATGTCAAGCAATTCACCACAACTTATTTACTAAGTCATAGGTGGGTTGAGCTCATTTGTATAGAGATAGTTTGGAGGTAGAGAAAAGCTTATCAGAAGAAAGCGTTTCCATAGCAAGAATTTCCCAAACTGACAAAATTACCAGCATCCTTTCTGTTGTTCCATATGGTATCTTTCTTCCATTAAAATATAATGTCCTTGAAGGCAGGAATTATCTTTCTTGCTTACATTAGTATTCAAAGTGCTTAGTACTATGACAGATATGTATATATATATATATATATATATATTTAATAAGAATTCTTTCCTTCTTTCTTCCTCTCTCCCTCCCTCCTTCCTTCTTTCCTTTCTTCCTTCCTTCCTTCCCTCCCTCCCTCCTTCCTTCCTTCCTTCCTTCCTTCCTTCCTTCCTTCCTTCCTTCCTTCCTTCCTCCCTCCCTTGCTTCCTTCCTCCCTTTCTCCCTTTCAACATTCCTCCCTTCCTCCCTTCCTCCTTTTCTCCCTTACTTCCTCCCTCCCTCCCTCTCTCTCTTCCCCTCTCCCCTACCCCACCCCTCTTGTCAGGTAGAGAGTGTCCCAAATTGATAAAATAATAGATCCTCTTATATTTCCTCTCTAGTATATGAAGTGACAAGATTCTCTAGGTGGATTGCTTTCTCTTCTTTTCCAGTTGTCAATCAATGAGTATTTATTAAGCACCAACTGTATGCCAGGTAATTTGCTAGGCACTGAGGGCTATAAAAACAAAAATGAAATTGACCATGTCTTCAAAGAGTTTACCTTATATGGGGTAAGCAACATTGCAAGGTCATTTTTGCTTGTCAACAGTTTTATGCCTACTCTGGTCCTATCTATCTACACATACATATACACACTTAAATAAACACATACATATATAGGTGTGTATGTATGTGTGTGTATCTGTGTGTGAATAAGTATAATTTGCCTGACTAGCATTTCTTATAATTTAATCCTTGCAAGTCCCTAGGGACAGGAGTGAGCATGCTGGGGAACAAGCAAAATGGATTATTTTATTAAGCAGGCAAACCATCCCCATGGCCTCCTGAAGCTTCCTTCACCATTCCAGGTACTGGGCAGTGCAGAGCTGTCAGCCAGACCTGGACCAGGGAGCTGGAGGTTGATGCAGTGAAGCACCTCATCCAGTTTGAAAATCAAGCAGCATCAGAGCTGTTTGCCTCCCTTTTGCTTCCTATCTGGCTCTAGATCATTCCCTTGTTTCTTCACTCTTTGCCCTCCTTGTATGAGAAATGCTTTCTGCTAGGATATTTTTTCCCCAAAAAGGCTGTGCTTTGGTTTTCAAAATTAGATGACCATAGCAAAATTTGCTAGTTGTTTATATGTCATTTAACCATGTCTCACAAACTAGCCTTTCTTTTCTCTAGCATTTTTCTAGTGAATGTGTTTATTATTTTAAATTTGATTTCCATTGATCTCCTAAAAATATGATCATGAAATTATTGGATCCTATATTAAAGCTGGAAAGGATTGAGGTTTCTTGACTATTTTTTCCTATATCTTTCTTTTCACTTCATCTCCTATTATTAATCCATAGCCCCTACAGCAGGATCAGGGATCCCAAGTCAGGGAGACATGTTGACAAAAGGAGAGGGTCAGGGGTAGGGGGAACTGGAAACAGAAATGCTTGCTCACTGACACACCTGCTTAAGGCTGTAGCATTCCTTTAAATGTTGTCAGTTCCTAGGACCATAGATTTAGAGTTGAAAAAGGACCTTAGAGACCATCCTGCCCAATCTCCTCATTTTACAGATGAGGGGAAGAGGCCCAAAGAAACCCCAGGGGTACTATTAAATGGCAGAGCTGAGCTGGGCTTTGACCTCAGGCCCTCTGACTCCAAAATCCCTTCATCTGAATTCTGAACAAAAGGCTGGAAACCCAGACCTAATACTTACTGTCAATTCATGATCTATTTTATTCTGGTTCTCCTCAGGATATTCTGCTATGAGGGTAAAGAGTGGGAAAGGGGGCCTGGGGAAGAGACCTCATAGAAACCCATAAACTAAGTGTTGGGATCTCTACATTGAGTCCTTTCACCTTGAGTTTACAAGGGAGATGAAAAGTCCCAGAACTCCAAGATCTGGGTGGGAATTAAATAATAGTTCCTATTTCTTTCTATTTAAGGCCAGAGCCCTATGGAGCTGCATATGTTGTGAACACTAATTCAGGTTGGTCAGGGTGTTATATAGTCTCCTCCATCTGATCCTCCTCCTGACGAAATTTCATGAAAAAAAAATCCTATTGATCTTTACAACACAATTGAAACCTGTGATTTTGGGGGTGGGGAAAAGGGTTGTGGGGGTATACAGAAAGGTAGGATGGGTGATGAAGGGCTGAAAGATGAGCAGAAGTGTCCTGATAAGAAATGCTATAGTTTACAGTTGGTGGATTTATGTGAAGTTTCTCTTCTCCATGTTCACACCTCAAACAAATTGATTTGATACAACCCAGTCCCAGCCATCCACCTCACTTCAACTTCGGTTACCTAGGAAACCAGGGTATACTGCTGGGACGAGCTGCCGGCTCTCCGTTCCTGCTAAAGCTATTAAAACACATCAGCTCTAGCTCCGAGAAGAGCCGAACATGGACAATTTCAACTTCCAGCCGGGTTTTTATTTATTTATTTTACTGCCACAGAGCAAAATGAATTATTGAACCTTTCAGAGTATTGATTGGAGTTACTTTTCCTGGCAGACCTCGATGTCTTTTGTTGTGGATAGCTCCCCACCAGAGGAAGCCAGGCAATTCTAATCCTTTGTTCTGCAGGGGCTTGGGTTCTGTGCTGTGATGAGGCCTGAAGCCTTTTGGAGTTTATGACTCCAAGTCACACTGCCTGCGACTAATTCATATGCACATTTCCCCCCAAAAGAACAGAAATAGTCGTTTTGAAGAGAGGGTGAATAGATTTCGGTTACAGATGTCAGATTCAGAGTCTGCTCTTAAGGATTATCCTGAGTAATAATTAAGTATGATCTGGCTGTAAGTATATTTCAATTAGATATTGCTTAGGTTCAATTCAGGAAGGATTGCCACCATCTCTCCCCCCACCCCTCTCTCCCTCTCCCCTCTCCCTCTCCCTAATGATCATAGATGGCATATATGGGATGCTGTAGTCAGAATATATAGGCTGGGCAGCATCCAACCCAGTTTAGGCCTGTGTTTACAGGGGGTTCAGTTTGAACATGTCTGTCTGCTGTGATTGGCATGGAGCAAATAAGCAGGAAGAGACTTCTGGGGGAGGTTGGGAGGAAGAAGGGCATAATCATGAGCCAAGTCTGAATGGAAATGACCAAAATCAGTGGAGTGGAGAGCAAGACATTTGACATTGCAGGAAAATACTAAACAGTAGAGTCAAGAGTCAAAATAACAGACTGGTATGAAGATGAAAGTGGCAGGACCAGAAATTGTGGGTAATTGTAGTGCCATAGCCCAATTGCACTGCTTATTTCTGAAGTGACTGGCCTAGATAGAGCTTTTACGTAGAAGCTGCCCCCAAACCCCAAGGGGGACTCCAAAGAACTAGTAATCTGGACCCATGCACCATGAAGTTGATGCACACATGTGTACATATAATATATGTGCATGCATATGATGATAAATAATTGTCTATATGTACATATACAGACCCTGAGGTCAAGACAAAGAGGAGGTAGTTATACATTTGTTGTTGTTGTTTAGGTGGCTAGTCATGTTTAACTCTTCATGACCCCATTTGGGGTTTTCTTGGCAAAGATACTGGAGTGGTTTGCTTTTCTTTCTCCAGCTCATTTTACAGATAAGGAACCTGAGGCAAACAGGGCTAAGTGACTTGCCTAGGGTCACACAGCTAGTAAATGTCGGAGGCTAGATTTGAACTCAGGTCCTCCTGACTCCAGGGCAGGCACTCTATCTACAAGTGTACACATATAGCCCATATATTACACACACACACACATGTATGTATGCATACACAACACACATGCACATATGTATGACATGTACACATACACACGTGTACATCTATTTCCTTCTCTTTATTTTGACTTCATGGTGCATGTTTATTACAATATAGGGTGACTGATTTAGCAAAAGGGAATTTCGGGGTCCTTCATTTCAGATGATTCAGAGATATTAAGATGAAGAACCTCAAACCCAGGGGGTTTAAGTGGCTTACCTAAGGTCACACAGATAGTAAACGAGAGAGGCAGAATGAGAGCCCACATCACGTATTTTCCTGTACCCAAGGTCACCCAGGCAGTAAAAAGCAGGGCTTGGGTTTGAAACCAAGCATTTGATTTATGATGCTTGCAGACAGGGGGGCTAAGTTTCTTGTAAGATTACACCAGGGAACCTGTTGTGCTGTTGCTGTCTCTATCTCTGTTTCTCTCCCTCACTGTATAAATATACGTGTGTGTTTGTATGTATGTATACACACATAAACACAAACACACACACATGTACATCCATACATATGTATATGCACATCCATATATACATGCATATCAGCATTTTTGTCACACAAACACATATGGCCACCTTAGCCATACTTGATTTTTATTTCATTTATTGAAAGAAATCTGATTCCCATTCATAAGGGCTGAAATGGCCTTCAAATTTCTGCTTGTAGTTTTCTTTTAATTTTTATGAACCTGTCAGGCAATTCACTGTCAAGAAGTTAAAGCCTTTTATGAAATACAGAACAGGACAATAACCCAGCCCCTTCAGTAGATTAAAAAGCCCCCCAACAAAACCAAAAGCATCTCTTTCTCTCAAAGGTTCCCTGTTGCTTTCCACAATGGTTCATTTGATGGTAGTTAGCTATCTATAACCAGAATATGTACAGGACTAACATTATGAGCCAAATGTTTAGTATTTAGTAATATTCCTACCTTGGGCAACTGGGTAGTGCAGTGGAGAAGAGTGCTGGATCTAAAGTCAGGAAGACTCTTCTTCCTGAGTTCAAATCTGGGCTCAGACACTGAGTAGCTATGTGACCCTAGGCAAGTCACTTAACCCAGTTTGCCTCAGTTCCTCATCCATAAAATGAGCTGGAGAAGGAAATGGTAAACTACACCAGTATCTTTGCCAAGAAAATCCCAACTGGGGTCATGAAGAGTTGGACATGACTAAATGACTGAACAATAACAACATTTTACCTACCACCAATTTCTGTCAGGTGCCAGACTTAAGCGACTTTGCATTGATTATTGATCTCATGTATGAGGCCTTTTTTTCTTTTTCTTTTTAAATTAGACTTGTGATTTCACTGGTGTAAGAAACTTCTGGGTGAGGAAATTTCTTCTACTAATGTAGATCAAGATCTGTCCTATAACAGAGAACTAGCCAGACACTGGGAGGCCAAGCGACTTGTCAAGGGCCATGTAGGAAGGAAATATTTATTAAGTGCCTACAAATGGCATCTTATTTGATTCTCACAACAACCCAGGGAGGTAGTTGCTATTATTATTCCCATTTTATAATTGAGGAAACTGAGGTGGGCGTTGGTACCAGGATCACACAACTAATAAGTCACACAGGATTTGAACTCGGGTCTTTCTGACTCTGGGCCCAACACTCTATCCACTGTGTGCTACCTAGCTGCCTCCAGTCAATTCTAACTCAGAGGCTAGAACTCAGGTCTTTCTGACTACAGTGTCAGTTCTCTATCTAATAAGTCATAATAGAATCATATAATGTAAGAGCCAGATGTGTGTTAAAGGTCCCTAGGTCACATTCCCTCATATTATTAGTTAGTGCAGTGGATAGAACTCTGGATCTGAAATCAGGGAGTCATCAATTCAAATCTGACTTGAGAAAATAGCCAGTTGTATAAATATGACTGAAAATGATATCAATGTTGTTGTTGGACTTCTCAGATTATAAGGGCAAAGCTTGGAGTATAGTGCTTAAGTAGTGACAGTATGGTTTTGGAGGGAGTTGTCATTATGAAAATTCTATTCTGTAGAAGGGGAGGGCGATGAATAAGCTAGGGAAATGGAAAGAGCCCGGAACCAGTACTTAAGAACTCTAGAGGTGAAGGCATTTCAGTTGGGACATTCCATAACTAAGGTAGGACAATCTGAGTTTTGCCTCAGAGGTATTAAACTTTAGAGGATATAAGTATATAGCATAACACAGTCTTTTCCCAGCAATGTAGAGTCCACTATAGTAACTACTTTTCCTTCCACTCAATTTGACTTCAATTCTATTTTTCCTCCCATATCATGAATTACAATGTAGATTTGAAGGATTATTTCTTGCTGCTTGCCTCAACTATCAAAATTATTAGTTAAAACTCTGCAGCATGCAGGATATCTGGTGAGAGGACTCTGGAAGGAAGAAAAAAGAGCAGTGACCTGAGAAGTCATGAAGGGAAGCAACTAATAGTGAGGGTCACAAATTTTGGTATCACCAATGATCAATATGTTTGTTCAGTGTTCAGTGCCCACAGATCAAGCCTATGAACATATGCTACTCCACAACCTTCTCAACCTCCACCCCAAGAAATCCTCTGTAGATGGTGATAGGATTCCAACACTAGGGGTCATAATGGGCCAATAATTCAGTCCGAGTCAATAATTTAGAGATGAATGAAACAGATATGATACTGGGATAGTTATTAATGAAGGCTGTGGCTGCAGTATACAATGCACTTAACTTATTAGGTCTAGGTCTGTGTTGTGTTTCCCTTTTGATAAAGAACTTAGAGAAGATTTAGAAGTGTTGTAGAGTTGGTAAAAAGGACATTTAAACTGGGATAATTTCCCTTGAGAAAATGACTTTGCTTATGTACATACCCACCCCTTAGCCTCAGCATGTTTTCCCTTCCATCCATCTGGAGATCTCTCAGGGATCTTTCAAGCTCCACCTTCTCTATGGAGCTTTCTCAGATTTCTTTGATCTTCCTTCTCTGAACTGAACCTTCAACTTGAGTCACATAATTCATCTCTTAATCCTACATGGCCATGTCATGTTTACTCTTATTTCACATAAATTAATGTAATCTCCCCAGGTAGATTGTAAGCTCTTTGAGGGCAAGAACTATCTCTTCTACTCTTTACCCCCAGCTTACTGTTGTTAGTTCAGTCGTTCTTCAGTCCTGTCTGACTCTTCATGACCCCATTTGGGGTTTTCTTGACAAAGATGCTGGAGTGGCTTTCCATTTCCTTCTCCAGCTGAATACACAGCAGGTATAATAACTACCATATTGATATTAATTTAGGTTCCATCCCTCTTCCCCTTCTTTCTCTGGACCTCACCATCAGGGTGTGTATAATATTTGAGCATAACCTGTAAACAGCTTTTAGTTTAATTCAATAAATATTTATTAAATTTAATATTTAATTTAAAATATTTAATTTTAATTAATTAAAATATTTATTACATTTAATTCAACAAATTTATTAAATGCTTACAGTATGTTAGGTGCTAACGACATAAAGACAAAAACAAAACAGTCTTTGTCCTAAGAAGTTTCCCTAAGAACTAGGGAAATATTACAGGGACAAAATTCAGTAAACACAATGTACATCTAGGTGGCATCTGGCCTGGAGTCTGGAAGATCTGAGTTCAAAGGCGGCATCTGAAACTTATCAGTTGAGTGACCTTGGGCAAGTAGTTTAACCTCTGCCTCAGTTTCCTCCACTGTAAAATCTGCTTTCTGAGGTTGTTGTGAGGATCAAATTAGATATTATTTATGAAGTGCTGAGCACAGTGCCTGGAATACAGTAGGTGCTCTATAAATGCTTGTTCCCTTCCCTCTTCCGTCTTCCCCCATCAATTGCACATATATAAAGTGATACAGAATAATTCTGAAAGAGAGAGAACACTAACAACTGGGGGAATCAGGGAAATCCTCTTAAAGCTGCTGGCCCCTGAGCTGTGCTTTGAAGGATTCTGGGAAGTGGATTAGAGTGGGGAGTGCATTCTTTTCATGGGGGACCATGAGATTGTTTATAGGGAAAAGCTAAGGGGACAGTTTGATTGGAAAGAAAAATGCAGGAGGAGGAATAAGAAGAAACAGAGCTGGAAAGTTGGAGCCAAATTGTGAAGGGACTCAAATGTCAGGTTGGTATTATCTGTGTTTTTCCTTGAGATAATGGGGGGAGGGGGTCACTGAAGCTTTTTTTATTTGAGAACTACATAGTAGGCTTTATGTTTCGGGGTAGCTAGGTGGCTCAGGGCATAGAGTGTTGGGCCTGGAAACAGGAACACCTGAGTTCAAATGTGACCTGAGGCCCTTGTTGTGTGTTCCCGAACAAGTCACTTCACCATTTCCCTCAGTTTCCTGATCTGTAAAATGAGTTGGAAAAGGAAAGGGAAAACCACTACAGTATCTTTGCTAAGAAAGTCACCAAGAATTGGATGCAATTGAAACAACTGAACATATGCACAATGGCTAGCTATGTGATCTTGGACAAGTCATTTAAGTCTGTTTGCCTCAGTTTCCTCAATTGTAAGATGGGGATAATACAAATACCTATCTTGCAGGATCAACTGAGATAATATTTGTAAAGTACTTAAGCACAGGGCCTGGAACACAATATATGCTATATGAAGACTGGCTATTATTATTAGTGGCGGTAGCAGCAGCAGCAACAGCAGCAGTACTAGCAGCAGTAGTAGCAGTAGTAGCAGTAGCAGCAGCAGCAGTAGTAGCAGCAGTAGCAGTAGTAATAGCAGTAGTAGCAATAGCAGCAGTAGTAGTAGCAGCACTAGTAGTAGCGGCAGTAGTAGTAATAGTAGTAGTAATAGTAGTAGTAGTAGTAGTAGAAGTAATAGTAGAAGTAGTAGTAGTAATAGTAGTAATAATAGTAGTAGTAATAGTAGTAGTAGTAGTAGTAGTAGTAGTAGTAGTATCAATCTGGCAGCAGTGGAGGAAAGATTGAAGAAAGAAGAAACTGAAGGCAGGGAAGCCAGTTAGGAAGAAGAGGTGATAAGGACTTAAACCAGGTTAGTGGCTGAATGGACAAAAGAAGATAGGTATTAAAGCTATTATGGAATTAGAATCACCAAACTTGGCAACTGATTGGGTTATTCATTTGAGAATGAGTAAGAGGAAAGAGTCAATAATGTCTCCAATGGGGTGACTAGCTAGAAGGATGTTGGTGCCACAGAATCAGAGATCTGGTATTGATCTGTGCTCCCCACCTCCTGGCAGAGGCATGATGGATTCAAGGTGCAGAATAAGATTTTTTTTAATAGGAGCAATGTGTGATCTTAACTTATATCAGCACAAGAGTTCTTCTTTTTTTGTTTTTCTTTTGAATTGGAGATAGGTAGGAGGAAGAGAAAATAAATGCGTGTTAATTAAAAAGGAAATAAAAAGAATAAACTAGAAATAGAAATATTTGGTGGAGGGATGGGTTACAAGCAGGTGGGACCTGCTCCATTTGAGATGTCTACAGGACATCTGAATAAAGATAATATAGGAATGGAGTTGAGGAATGATATTAGGGATGGATATATTGATTTTGAAGTAATCTGATTTGAAATAATAATTAAACAATTGATAAGGTCACCATGGGAGAGTTCATCAAGAAAAGAAGGACCAAAACAGAGCATTCAGCAATGGGTGGGAGGATAATGATGGTCCAACAGAAAAGACTTAGAAGGAACAATCTGAAGAATCAAGAGATTTCAGTGTCATAGGGGCAGAAGACAGTGTCCAGGAGGAGCGGGTGGGGGTTGTCCATGTCAAAACTGTAGAGAGGTCAAACAGCATGAGAACTGAGCAAAGTCTATTGATTTTGGCAGTTAAGAGATTGATGGTGACCTTGGATAGAGTGGTTTTAACAGAGTGCTAGTGTCAGGAGCCTGATTGCATGTCGAGAAGGGAGTGGGAAGTGGGGAAATAGAGGCAATGGATATATATGATCTTTTATAGGAGTTTGGCCATAAAAGGCAGAAGATATGCTGGAGTTTGACAGGATGGTAGAGACAAATGATGTTTTTTAAGGATAGGAGAGACCTGGCCATATTTATAGGCAGTATGGAAGGAGCTAACTTTATTTTTCAATATAGATGTCCTTCCCTACTCCCCACCTCTGTCCCCTTTCTTTCAAAGTAGTTTCATTTTAGGAGTGTGGGCCAATCAGATTAACAGATACCTGCCTGATTGAAAAGGAAGGGATAAAGCAGGTGTGAAAAACTTACCTGCACACCCCTGGGTGCTCTCTCCCACAAGGATGCACAGCATCCACAGGAAGAAGGGGCAGAAACTTTATGTACAATGGCAGTGAAGGAAACATGAGGTTGAGACAACATATGCCTCTGAAACTGTAGGCCCTCAATGTCCTTTCTCTTCTTGCACAGTACCTTTCATGGCTCCAGTCTCAATTTCTAGTCTCAATTCCCCTTTAATCTCTTGTTGGCTCTCTTTTCTGCTGTCCTTGATGATCCTTAAAGCTATTGCCAGCCTTTCTTAGTAGTAGATTTGCTGCTAAATACCTTATCCTAGTGCCTGGAGGGCTAGAGTCTTCTTGGAAGCAAAAAGAATTTAGGATTGTGAGAGACGTGACAGTCCAAATGGTTATTTCATGATAATTCCATGGTAATTCCAGATGCAAGGTCTAGGTGTTTTACTCCCTCATTTCCTGGTTTGGTTCCTGATTCTCTTCCAACTACAGAACAATATGCATGATCCTCAACTCCTTAAATGGCTGACATTGGCCAGAAACTACCCCCCTTGTTTCTCCAAAAGGCTGGATCATTGACCTTTCAAACTTGGGGTTGCTAGAGTGACAACCTTGAGGTTGATGCTGCCCAGGGCTCCCTTTTTCCCTCTAGAAGATTGGTTTCTTAGATCCTCTTCTCTCCAAGTGACTAGCAGTGTCCAGGAAATTTTTCATTTTGCTCTAGCCAGTGTTTAGCAACAGTGCCTGGCACATAGTAGGTGCTTAATAAATGTTTGTTGGTTGGTTGACTTTGATTTCAACTGTTTGATTGAGGTTAGATTGGTTGGTTATGGGAACCTTTGGGTTGGAGCCATAAAACAGTTTAGTTGGAGGGGTGGAGAAACAGCACTGCCATGGAGCTCCAGCCAACACCACTTCAAAATTATGTAAAAGGGGACTCTGAACAACCTCTGAAGCTCCAGCACCCACAGAATGACACAGAGAAGCTAACCTCCCACTGAGGAGAGCCTGGCAACCCGGTAGGGAGCGGCCTGTGCAGTGCTCTGGGAGTTTAGCCCAGGACCATGTGAGTTGGAGGTTTTAGCCCCAGGGCGGCAGGACCAGCAGCCAGCTGGAGGGACCCCAGAACACCAGCATCTGTGGCTCCAGAATTACCAACACATAGATGCCTAGGACAAAGTGAGAGGTTAGTGCCCTATGGACTTTGGGACCAGTATTTGGGAATGCATCAGCTTCTTCCCCTGGGGGAGAGAAGCCGCTGAGGAGTGGGGGCACAGATGTCATTTTGCAGCTTCAGTTGCAGCCTCAGCTCCTGGCCTGCTGGCTGTAGGGGGATGTGGAGATCAGTCTGGGGGGTAATTGCTCTTGCTTTAACCTTCTTGGATCTGGATTGTGGTCTGGGGTGGAGGTCTTGGGGTGTGTGTCCAGCTTGCCAGAGTGTGTGGGGGTTTCAGAGAGGGCATCCAACTAATACCTCCGGCAGTTGAGAAGACCCCAACTTTTGGGACGGAAGCTCCCCTGTCTGGTGGCAGAGTCCTACTGTGGCAACAAGCCCAAAAGTCAAGTAATTGCATGGCAACATGCCTTGGCAAAGGAAACAAAATAAACAAAATATTTTGGGGGCAAAGAGGATCAAAGGATGGAACAGGAGGAGGACTGTGAGGTCAGAAATCCTGCACCAAAAGCCCCAAATGAAAATATGAGTGGGTTACAGGCCATAGAGGACCTTAAGAAGGGTTTTAAAAACCAAATAAGAGAAGTGGAGGAAAAATTGGGAAGAGAAATGAGAAAGATGCAAGAAAAGTATGAAATGAGAGTCAACAGCCTGACTGAGGAAAATAACACCTTAAAAAAATAGACTAACTCAAATGGCAAAAGAGGCCCAAAAAGGCAATGAGGAGAAGAATGCCTTAAAAAGCTGACTTTGCCAGATGGAAAAAGAATCTCAAAAGCTCACTGAGAGATTCATTCCTTCAGAATTAGACTGGAGCAAATGGAAGCTAGTGACTTCATGAGAAATCAAGGTGCTGTTAAACAGATCCAAGCAATTAAAAGAATAGAAGGTAATGTGAAATATCTCATGGGAAAAACCACTGACCTGGAAAATAGATCCAGGAGAGATAATTTAAAAATTATTGGACTACCTGAAAGCCATGATCAAAGAAAGGACCTAGAAATCATCCTTCAAGAAATTCTCAAGGAAAATTTCCCTGATGTTTTAGACCCAGAGGGCAAAATAGAGGTTGAAAGAATTCACAGATCACCTCCTGAAAAAGATCCCAAAAAGAAAACTCCCAGGAATATTATAGCGAGGTTCCAGAATCCCCAAATCAAGGAGAAAATACTACAAGCAGCCAGGAAGAAACAATTTCAATATTGTGGAAACACAATCAGAATAGCCCAGGACCTGGCAGCTTCTACACTGAGGGACTGAAGGGCATGGAATATGATATTCTGCAGGGCAAAGGACCTGGGATTAAAACCAAGAATCACCTACCCAGCAAAACTGAGTATCTTATGGTCATTCAGTGGAATGACTTTCAAGCATTCTTGAGAAAAAAACCAGAGTTGAATAGAAAATTTGACATTCAGACACAAGAAGCAAGAGATACTTGAGAAGGTAATCAGGGAAAAGAAATCAAAAGGAACTTATCAAAGTTGAACTATTTACATTCCTGCATGGAAAAACAATAACTATGACTGATGAAACCTTTCTCAGTATGAAAATAATTGAGGAAGGGTATATGGGCATATGAATACATATGTGAATGTGTGTATATATGTTTACAGGTATGCATGGATAGAGGGCACAGGTCGAATTTGGTGGGAATGGATGATACTTAGGGTGTGAGGTTAAGAGGTGAGAGAAGAGTGTGGCAAGAGGAGATACGGAGAGATGGGGGAGGGGGTAAACTGTCTCATGTAGAAGAGGATAGGGGAAGTGGTTGCAGGGGAGGGGAAGAACAGGAAGGCAAAAAGGCAAAACCATATTCTCATTGAGTTTGGCTCAGGGAGAGAATGACATATATACTAAATGGGATATATCACCCTGCATGAGAGTGGGGGGGAGGGGGATGAGAGGGGGGATGATGGAGGGGAGGGCATGTTGGGGGGAGGGGAGGTTGAAGGCGCCCACTTTTGACGAGGGACAGGATCAAAATAGGGAATGGACCAGGTGGGGGGTGGGATGGGTGGCAGGGAAATATAGTCAGTTGTTTACAATATATCTACTATGGTAATGTTTTGCATAGCTATACATGTACAACATGTACTGAATTGCTTATCTTTCCAGTGGGAGTGGGTGACAAGGGATGAAGGAAATGGATCTGGGATTCGAAGTTTTAAAATTAAATGTTTCAAATGTATATAAATACTATTATTAATACTATTTTGTATGTAACTGGTAGATAAGATGTGCATGCATTGGGACACAGAGATTCTTCTTGCCCTAATGGAAAAGTCAAAGGAGGTATGGGAGAAGATATGGGAGAGAGCAGGTTGGATGAGGGGATATCTTGTAGGACTGCTCTTCTGGGATGGTGGGTAGGGGAAAATGGGGAAAAAATTGTAACTCAAAATCTGGTGGAAATGAATGATGTAAACCAGAAGTTAATAAAGCATTTGGGAAAAAATACAGTTTAGTTGCAGGAAATCTCTTCTCAGTCCTGTAGTAAAAAATACCTTCAGCTACACCAGAGGTGTCAAACACATAGCTCATCAACCTCCCTCACTGGCAACTCTCTGGAGTGAGCCAGAACCAGATTAAAATGTAATTAGGAAACATTTAACAAAACGAAGAAAACTATAATAGAAAATAGATGTTAATATGTGGATTTCTAAGTCAGTCTGCAGCCCAAGGGATGCTTATTTATAAGTTTAGTGGCCCTCGTTTCTATTTGAGTGACACCACTGAGCTACACAGTACCTTTTCCTCAAGGCAATCATTACCTACTCTTGGTGGGAGATGCTGTGCATACATAGGCTTTCCTCCCACCCCAGATCTCTGGTCTTCCCTTAGTTCTAGTACTTTCTTAGGATCACTCCATAAAATAGAACAGTAATTCTGACTCTGCAACTCTGATCAACTCCATACAGTATTACCTAGAATTCAGTCCTACTGAACCTATTCCCTTATTCTCCTTTGTTCTTTCTCCCTCTCCCTCCCCCTCTCTCCCTCCTACTCCCTCTGTCCCTCTCTCTCTCCCTCTCTCTCCCTCCCCCGCCCCTCCCCTTCCCCCCTCAACTTGTCAAAGTCACGTTAATAAACAATGTCTTAAATGGTGTCTTCTAACCTAAGAGAAGATAAAATGCTTGGTTTGTTCCACAGCTAGGAAATCAAACTTACTAAATTATAACTACTTTATTTCTAAATAACATGATTACATATGTATATGTATATATATATATGTGTGTGTGTGTGTGTGTGTGTGTGTGTATAAATGTATACACACACATACACATAAATACACATACACATGTATAATGCAATGTTTCCAGTATGGTAATTTGTCCAGTATATATATCCTAAAGTTTTTTTTTTGGATTCAAGGAAGTAAAAGAATGTTTCAACCAAGATTCACCCTAAATCTGATTTTTCAAAAAAAAATCACTCCTTGGGACTCACTCCTAGATTTAGCTCCTGAACAACATTGTAGTATGAGGTGAAATGAACTCATGCCCATAACTAAGGATATCAGCTTCCATGTGATGAGAATAGCTATTACATTTTCATTGCTCCCTTCTTCCAATGTAGTGAAGAGTTTCACTCATGTATTGCTATTTAAATCAATTACAAAGCACTTTCAGAGTCAAGACTAATTTTTTTTTATATTTTGAAAGATTTAAAAGAATTTACTAATAAAATTAATAGGGTTGGGATTTATCTTTCCTAGTCTTCAAAACATTGTGTAACTTTCTCCTCTAATTCTCTTAGCTTTCTAAATCAAAACAAATCCTATTATCTTGGTGTCTAGAATTATTATTTGGAAATAAACTCTGTGTGTGTGTGTGTGTGTGTGTGTGTGTGTGTGTGTGTGAAAAGAGAGAAATTATTATGCAGCAACCCAAAAATGATCATTGAGAAGGGGAAAAAAAGGGTAAAACATCTGTGAGTCCAAAAGAAATAACTTATTTTTCTTATGTTCTCATCTCAGATTGTGAGATCTTATTAGCTAGAATATAATTTTATATATAACTACAGAATAGAGTTGAAAGGATTAAATGTGCTATTTTAGTTAATTGTACTCTGAAATACCTTTGTTTGACTAGACTATTCTGGTTACTGAAATAGAGGTAGGTGGATTCTTTTTTCCTTATCTGGATGGTAGTCTCAATTTTCATTTTTACTGTTCAAGGACAGACTCAATCTAAGTATTTTATCCATCACAACATAGCTAGTAAGACTTAAGTTAGTACCAAACACAGGTCTCTTGACTCCAAGTCCAGTACCCTAGCCACTCTTCCACGTTCTATTCTGATAGGTCCAGAGGACAGATTTCTTTTACTTACAAAAAATTTAATCACTTGTTTTACAGTATAAGAATGTTTTTATGTACACTTCCCCCAGCCTAAGCTCACATTTCTGAACTTGCACTTTTAGGATGGGGTCTCCCAGGAGAGAGTTACTATCTCAGGTGCTAGGTATAACCTTTGTGGTTGGCAATACAATATTAGCACTGTAGCCCCTGAGCCCCCACTAGTATGATTTCCATTAGCATGTAGACTGAATTAACAACAACAAAGAGGTTTACTCAAATGGCATAGCAAAAACAACAGTTACAAGAAATTCCTTTCATGAACCTGAGGAACCCTCTCTCACTAATACACGTGGTATCTAGGGAAAGTGGGCACAATGATGGTGAGGCACATGTTTAGGGAGCATACATGCTCCAGGCAATACACAACTCTGAAACTGCAGGGCCTTGAAGTCCCGTCTATCTCTCTCTGACACTGTGGGGCTTCAGTATATTTTGTCTTAAACTTTCCTCACAAAGTTCATTGCTGGGTGTGGCATTTGGACTAGATAGGTGGTTTATGGACTCAATGATCAAACAGCTCTGGGGTTCAGGGTTCCTAAGTTTTTAATTCAGAGGATCTCCTGTGGGTCTTATGCAAACAATTATCTGGGAAACAAAGTACTAAGGCAGTCCACATCTAGGGAGCAAGTTCATTGTGTCTGCTGCTTTCCTGGCTTGCAAATCATCTACTCAAAGCCTTACATTGTATTTCTCCTTGCCCCTTGTGATCTACAAATTTGCTGAGACCTGAAAAGGTCACACTCATACTTGTTAGCCCAAGAATTACATGTTTCATAAGCTAATTCCAGTAATATGTCAGCCTATTCCCAAATGAACTGGGTATTATTAGATCAAATTCTAGGTTACTGGATGATATAGATTTAGTTTGGAGGGCTGCTGAGTATCTCCATTCTTCTTGAATATGAGACTGCATTCACAGTTCCAGATTCAGAATTGTCAGGTCTTTGAAAGGTAGCTATGTCTCTGACAAACCTTTCTTCTTTGCTTTCTGATTTTTTTTCTCTCTAGTCCTTGATCAGGGGTTCTTAATGTGTGTGTGTGTGTTCGTGTGTGTGTGTGTGTGTGTGTGTGTGTGTGTGTGTGTGTGATGGACCCCTTTTATAGCTGACTGAAGCCCATGCAACATTTCCCAGAATTGTGTTATTAAAAGCATAAAATAAAATACATAGAATTACAATGGAAAGCAATTAAATTGAAATACAATGATCAAAATATTTCTAAAAATATATGTTCAAGGACTCCAAGATAAGAACTCTTGATGCTCTGTTTATAGGGCCCTTGGCTTTCTGTCCTCTAATCCCTAGCTCTGTGGATGAGAAAAATCTTCCATAAATGGCCTCCCAAGATGTCTCTCCCAGTCTTTAGTTTTTTTTTTTTTTTACTGTGACTCTGGTGATCACTGGAAGTTTTTTTCTTGCTTACATGCTTAACACTTTTTTCCAGTTCTGGTGAATTTATTGAAGCAATTTTGATAGTGTGGTATAATGACTCTTGTATTGCCCAAGATTGGAATGTGTGGCTCCTTTCCTCTGGACACCATGTGGTCCCTACTACCATGGTCTCTTTCTTTCATCGCTGTGACTTTCATTCTTTTTCCCTCAAGAATGATCTGTTTCTTCCTATTGAAACCCAGGAGCCTTGGTAGACCTCCCCAGATTCACATTTCTAGCACTCCCTAATTTGATGTAGTAAAAAGATCATTGATTTTTATGGAAGTCAGAAATGTGTATCTGAATTCCAGCTCTGACGTTTGCTATATATATGACCATAGCTAATTCATATAACCATTCTGAGCCTCAGTCTCCCCACCTGTAAAATTTATAGCTGTGAAGGCTGGTGAAAAAAAGTATATAGTTTGTCAACTTTAAAGTGCTACAGAAATACGCACCATGATTACAAAAGATACATGAGTATATAAAACATGAGTTCAATTTGTTGTCACACCCTGGCACAAGGATTACCAGTGGCTCCTCAGGGGAGGCCATTGGTAATGCTTGTGCTAGCAAGCATTGTATGTTCATATGCATATTGTTAAACTTGCTAATAAGCATAAAAATGATTTGTTTCATTTTTATTTTTACTAGTTCTTCCTCTTAGATTGAATTGTTTTCCAGTTGTGGTTGATTCTTTGTGACCTCATTTGGGATTGTCTTAGTAAAGATACTGGAATGGCTTGCCATTTCCTTTACCAGCTCATTTTACAAATGAGGAAACTGAGGCAAACAGGGTTAAATGACTTGCCCAGAGTCACATAGCTAATGTATCTCTCTTCTTTTAGAGATGGAATCTTAGAATTCAGACATCTTAGAGTTCTAACCCTTCATTTTGTAGTTGAGAAAATCAATGCCCACAGGGCTAAAATGACTTTCCCAAAGTCACACAGCTACTGAGTGGCTAAGCTTGGGCTAGAACCCAGGTTTCCTGAGCCTAAGAATGTGTTGTGGCCAGCTCAGATCAGCTTTCTAGAGTATGAAGGTTACATTTTCAGTGTGAGGATTGAGACCTCAGAGATGGGCAATGACTACACCTCAAGGTTTGATTTGTTATTTTGTGGATCTCTAGAGTTAAGAAAGTGTTAGTATTGCAGATTAAGCATAAAAGTGTGTATACATAACCCTCCCCTCCCCAGCCCCAGACCCTGGTGGATAAACATTCATCAGCACTCCCTAATGTTTCTTTATAAACATTGCCTGAGTTCAGCAGGAGTATGTAGAAGGCTCAGGGAAGGAAGTCACCTCCAGATTGGAGGTCTCCATGATTGTAGGCTAATAGCAATAACTGGTATTTATGTAGTATTTGAAGGTTTTCAAAATGCTTTAATCCATTTTCTAATGGGAGCCTCACAATGCCCTTGCTGAAGTCTTTATTTAACACTCTCCACCACACTATGCTGCTTGGTAAGTAATACAGTGAACAAAATGCAGGTGGACATAGGAGGGAAGAAGATGAAGACAGAACCTGAGAATATTTCAGTCTCCTCAGGGGCAGGGAGATAGCTTTTTATTCCAATAATTCCTACCCACATACCTCCCCGCATCTGGCTAGGCTGGATCTGAGTCCTGTGTTTTGACCTGAAAATCACCAGCTCACAATGAAGGGTAGATATAGTGGTTGAGCTACATCCTCTTACTGAAAAAGGTATGACTCACTGCTCTTCTACCTTCTGTATTGGGTCAATCAGTCAAGAAGCATTAAGCACCTACTATGTGTGGCACTGGGAATACAAAGAAAAACTGAACCATTTCCTATGGCCAAGGAGCTTACATTCTATCTGGGGAGACAACATGGACACATATGCTTATACACATGGTAATTTTTTGGAGAAATGTATCAGCAGCTGGGAGAGGTGGGGGTGGGGAGCAGATTCAGGAAAGGGTCTTCAGGTCCTTTTTTGACCTTTCTTCTCTGTCATATTCATAAAAATGTAAGCTACATATAAAAATACTCATAAAAGAAACACATATGGCCCAAGAAGTACTTTGCTGAATTCTCTGGTCATTTTTACTGACAAATGAAAGCTCCCTCCCCATCTCTGATTGACTTTTACAGGCAAACTTTGCTATTATTTTTCCTGCTATTATAAGTGACCAGAAACTGAGCTGAAGACTCTAGTTTGGAAACACCTGACAGCTGTCCACCTCTTAAGGCCCAATGCACAGGTGTTAACAACAACAAATTGTTAGTGCCAGCTGAGGTCCAATTTCCCCTTGATCAGCCTTCAACAAGCTCTGGGTTTAACTAGCTTAACACCACATGCAGTCTCATAAAGGACAGGGCTTGACTTGTCAAAATGGGAGCTCCCTGGCAGTAGATGGGGGAGCAGATGACCCTCCCTTTCTCTGCAGTCTTTGCTCTTTGACCTTAGTCAGAAATTGCAATTTCTCTGCTCTTTACCTTCTAGAGACTCAATTTTGTCTAATTCTTTGTTCACCATTTACCATGAATCTAGGGCAAACTGCCCTGACAAAAACAGAGGCCATCAGAACACAATTTGAAGCTTCTTCCTCTGATGTCACTGGGGGTCTGTTTCTATTCATTAGGCCTGAACAGGCATGCCCAGTGTAATTGCAATGTGTGACTTATACTAGGAAACTCTAGGATACACCAGGTAAGGGGGCAGGCTCTGGAATTAGAGAACCTGGTTTTAAATCCAGCCTTATAGGTATGGAGAGTCAGTCAGGTGGTGCAGTGAATAGAGCATTGGAATCAGAAGGACTTGAGTTCAAATGGCCTCAGACACTTACTACTGGACATTTGACCCTAGGCAAGTTACTTGACTTTGTTGTGCCTTAGTGTCCTCAATTGTAAAATGGGGATAATCATAGCTAAAAGTGCTATTATTAAAAAGTGACTTGTCCAGGGTCACCTAGCAAGTAATAATTAATAATAATAATAGCACATACTTCTCTGGGTTGTTGTGGGAATCAAATGAGATATTTATTAAACTCTTAGCACAGCATCTGCAACATAATGGGTATTTAATAAATGCTTGTTTTTTCCCTTTCCTCCTTGGGCAAGTCACTTGACTTCCCTGGATCTCAGTTTCCTTATCTATAAAATAAGAGGGTTGGATTAGATGGTCTCTGAGATTCTCTCCTAGGTCCAGATCTATGATCCTTTGGCAGTCCAAGAGGCAACAGACTCTCCAAGTGGAAAGACCACTGAATTTGGGTTTGATCCCTGGCTCTGTAATTGGGTGAGCACAGACAACCTCTCTGAGTCTCTCATTTCATCTGTAAAATCAGAACAGTAATACTTGTATTGGATAATAATACTTAAACAATAATAACTCAGTATTGTTGTGAGGAAAATGCTTTATAAACATTATACCGCCATATAAATGAGCTAATATTATTTATTGACATGAATGCAGTCTGAAATTACAAGACTTCCCTTTGGCCACCTGAGCCCACTATAGAAAGGTCACTGCTAAAGAACTGACCTCCTTACTAATTCAAAGCAAAGAATAACGATGAGTAAATCCATTCATTAGTGTCAAGTTTATACCTGTTGTCAAGAATACACAGAGACAGATACACACACACACACACACACACACACACCCTATTTGTGTCTAATGAGGGAGAAAAGAACAAAGGGGGGGAAGAAAATTTACATTTTAACTTTACTGTGTATTTAAAAAGAATAGCAAGTGGCATGTAGAGAATGTGTGGTTTCATGGGCAGTCATCTTTTGTATATTGCATTGCGTTATGGAAATGCTTGTTTTATTCCATAAATTAAAAATAAATTTAAATTAATAAAAGAATAAACAACTGCTTTTTATAAAGATGTTTTGCTTTGATGAAAACTTGTGCTGCTCTTTGGTCATGATAGATCCATGATTTCATCACTGCAAATGTTCCTTTCATGGGTGAAGATCACAACTTTTCCATGCCTTCTCATCCTGGGTGATATTTGTCTATTTCCCTATAGATTCTCAATGAAGGACCTACTCAATGTCCTGGAGGACTTCCTCCTGTTCTTTTACTGTAATGGAAGCATCAGTGAACCCCTCAAGTTGTCCATTGACTCCTCATTCTTTCTTCATTCTAAGAAAATAGCTATCTGTTAGTAAATGGAAATTGGTTTGACTTTTCACAAACGTATTTGAATTTCTCACATAGTGAAGGTTACAGCTGGGAATAGATCTCAGTCAATACTTTCATGTGCTCCATTGTACATTTCCAGCTCATTTTACAGATGAAGAAACTGAGGCAAACAGTTTTCCTTTTCCAGCTCATTTTACAGATGAGGAAACTGAGACAAACAGGATTAAGTGACTTGTCCAGGGTCACATAGCTAGTAAATGTCTGAGGTCAGATTTGAACTCAGGAAGATGAGTCTTCTTGACTTCTCCATTGTGTCACCTAGCTGTGCTACATTGTTTCCTCCTACTAGCTTTTTTTATTTCTTTCTTTTGCTTTTTGGAGGGGGGAAGGCAGGGCAGTTGGGGTTAAGTGACTTGCCCAAGGTCACAGGGCTAGTAAGTATTAAGTGCCAAAGGCTAGATTTGAACTCAGATCCTCCTGACTCCAGGGATGACTCTCTAATCACTGTGCACCTAGCCGCCCCTTCTTCTACTAACTTTTGAGCTTCATCTCCTGGGGGCCATCTACCTGACATCACAGCTCTGGGTTGACCACAGTTTATTGGCTAGAACCTCCCACTGATAATTTTAGGCTGACAGACAGCTCTTTAGTCATAGCTGCCACATTCAGGTAAGAAAAGGCATGCAGAATGCCTGTAGGCTAATATTAAATCTTTTCTTTTCGAATCCCAATGTTCAAGCAGAACTTATATTCTTATGTTCCAGACAAGTCCCTGATTTAGAGTTGGTTATTTCTGAGATTCTCCCTGGCTTAGCATACAAATGAATTTGAAATGGAACAAAGGGTAAATTAAGGAGGCAATTAAGGAGGCCTACTTGGGCCAATCTCTATATTATGCATATCTGTCCACAGTAAAACCCCTGTTGCCTTGGTGCTGTATTTTGACTATGGAAGCCTCCTGCCTCTCTCTCTATCCCTTCTGATCCATCCTCAATTTCCTTGGCCTGTTCTTTATCTGTGTCATACTTTTATACCACAGTTACCCCTCAATTCTCTGTCTTAGGCCTTCTCTTCTTTTCCTTTACCTGGGGATTTTAGCCTGGGATCCATTAATATTTTTATAAAAATATTTTGATGATTAAATTTCAGTACAGTTGGTTTCCTTTGTAATCCTATGCATTTTATGCAGTTAAAAACATTCTGAGCAGGGTCCCATAGACTCTACCAGAATGCCAAAAGGATCCATGACACAAAAATGTTAAGAACCTCTCCTCTATTCTATTTCACTGGGTGATGTCATCAGTCCCATGGTTTTAATTCTCATCTTGTGTGGATGATTCCCAGATCTATATATCCAGCCCAAGTCTTACTCCTGAGCTCCAGACTTACATCACCAACTACCTCTTGGATACCTCAAACTGAATATCTCATAGACATCTCAAATTCGACATGCTCAGAATAGACCTTACTATCTTTGCTCCAAACCCTCCCTTCTTCCCAGTTTCCCCAGGACTATTGAGGTCATCCCCATCTTCTCTGTTACTCAGATCCACAACCGCAGTGTCAGCCTCAACTCTTTACTCTCACCTACATCACATATCCAGTCCATTGCCATATTTTTGTTGTTTCTACATTTACAGCATCTCTCATTTGTGTATCCTTCTGTTTAATCACACAACCAAAACCATAGTTCAGGCCTCCATCACCTCTCACCTGGACTCTTAGTAATAGTTTTCTGGTTGGTCTCCCTACTTCAAGTCTTGCCTCACTCCAATCCGTTCTATATTCAGTTAAGAATAGGTCTATGTCATTTTTCTGTTCAGTGAACTTCTGGGGATGAGTATTGCTTTATCAAATATAAACATTTTTGTAGGCATTTAAAGCTTTTCACAACCTAGCTTCTTCCTCCTTTTTCATTCTTTTTTTTTTTTTGCCTTTTTGGAGGGCAATTGGGGTTAAGTAACTTGCCCAAGGTCACACGGCTAGGTTTTTGTTTGTGTGTGCATTAAGTGTCTGAGGCCGGATCCGAACTCAGGTCCTTCTGACTCCAGGGCCAACGCTCTACTCACTGCGCCACCTAGCCGCCCCTCCTTTTTCATTCTTAACACTTTACTCTTCTCCATGCATTCTATATTCCAATAACACTGCCCTATTTGTAGTTTCTCCAACAGGATTCTCCATGTGTAGTATATATGCCCTTGCACTGGTCATTTCCCATATCTGGAGATCACATGGACTAGACACTAGGGAAAGTTTCATAAAGGAGGGGAGACTTTCATAGGGCCTTGAAAGATGGTTAGGATTTAGATTTTAGGATTTTGGCTCTAGGAGAAATAGAATAAACAAAGTCGTGGAGGTAGGAATGGACATGGCATGTTCAGAGGGCGTCAAGGTGGAAGCCACTACCATATTTAAAAAATATTCCTTCTCTGTTGCTTTATTTTTCCCCATTTTTTCCTTAGTTTGGCAACCATCATTTCCATACTTTCAAGATGCCACCCAGGCAGGAGCAGTGGAGAAACATAATGTCTCTGCCAGGTGCAGAAGAAATCAAATATTTGCAGATCCCAGGAAAGAGAATAGGTGTGTGCTTCCTTGAAGAAGGTCAAAGCCTTATGGAGTCAAACCTCAGAAAGAGGAGTGTCAAAGGGCAGTTTGTGACATTTTATTTGAAAAGAATACTGAGGACAGGAATTGGGAAAGAGCTAGCATAGAGGTGTTAGAAGGTTCGAAGGCAGGAAAGACAAAAACTTGAAAGAAAATAGGAGATACTGGGCCTGGTTTGTATTTTTGAAAGTATTTACTGAAGCAAAACTGAGTAGTTGTACTTATATATTGCATTTATGTATGTTACTCACATCCTCATGTTAGATGGGTGCAATGGGCACTCGACCCAGAATCCTTAATTTAGAATGATTTGTTGCAAAATCATATTGTCTTAGTTTTCTTGTTGATTACCCATTAATGTTTTCCTTGACAAAATTCCTGGACAAACTAATATTATTTTGAAATTGTGATCTTGGGAGCAAGTGGCTCACTTCTATGGCAAAGACCCCATGGGTTTGATTTTTCTGTGTTTTGAAGAAAGGTGCTCAGCAATGCTAGTAACCAGAATGATGTAGGTGCCGGGGTGAGGAACTTGTGACCTCCAAGCCACATGTGACCTTCTAGGTCCTTGCGTGTGCTCTTTTGACTGAGTCCAAGTTTTATAGAACAAATCCTTTTATTCAGTGGATTTGTTATGTGAAGTTTGGATTCAGTCGAAGGGCAGAACGTGAGAACCTCATTTGACCTCACCCCAGAAGGGTTACCAAAATCAAAACTAAAAACAGCCTTATTGTAATGTGACCTTTGAATGAAAAGTAGCCGGCATCTGTGATAAAATCTGGGCCAACAGAGGGCTGGATCCAGAGTCAAAGACACTGGGTTCATAAAGGTTCTTCTGCTTACTATTTGTGTGACCTTGGGAAAGTTACCTTCCCTCTTTTGGGCTCAGTTTCTTTAACCGTTAGAAGTGTCTGCAGGCCACAAGCAGCCTCCAAACTCCTGGAACCAGATTAAAATGTAATTAGGAAATACTTAACAAAAATAAACAAAATGCAACACAGTCCAGATAATGTCAGTTTGTGATTTTCTGTCCTTATGCTGCCCACAGGGATCTGTTTTTATTTGGGTTTGACAGATGGATTAGATGACCACAGAGATTTTTTCTGTCTCTAAATCAATGCTATCACGAGAGTTGGCTACCCTAGCTGGGAGATGGGAATTGGAGGCTGTGGCACTGGTCACAGGCTAATCTGGGCACAGTTCTGTGCCCCCCAGTGCTGGCCAGTAGAGAAATCCAGGCCTGACCTGAAAATCATAGGACAAGATCTCTGCATTAGCTGATTCTCATCTGCTTCTAGGTTCCTAGAAGGCTGGAGCCTGGGAAGTAAGAGCTATGACTTTGGATACCCGAGCTGGTGGGGGCGGGGAGAGGACATAACATAGTGTCAGATGTTCAAAGCAGATCCTCAGCCATCTCTTTCCTCCTCTCCCACCTCACAGCACCTCCGACTCCCCCCCAAAGATGGAGGGGCATCCTGTGTGAAAGAATCCTTGGCTGGGGTCCAGGTGTGTAATTTCAGCTGCCTTGATCTCCTGGCGTCAAGGTGCTGTAAACTAGAACACAATAACTCCGGGGATTTATAACACCTTGGGCTGGGAGGATAATCCCCCAAAGATGAAGTTACCTATAATATGTGGCACCCTTGAGTTTCAAGGTTGTACTCACAATGATGATTGTTATCTGTGTATAAAGACCTGGAAGAAAAGAACCACTTTTCCCCTGCCCCGTGCACGTGTAAAGACATCTTTCAGCGGCTGCAATGGGTATTTGCAGAACTTGGCCTTGTTTTTGGCTGCATCCTTCACCCTTGTTCAATTCCTCCCTTCCTGCCCCACCCCCTAACCTCCTTGGCTGTTTGGAAAGGCAAGAAGGAGGGAGCAATGGGACACTGGCACCAGAGTGCTAAGTTTAGCAAAATTTGATGTTCGTTGGTTTCTAGAATCTTTAACATGAAGCAGTTCCTTCTTATAGCAAAAAGAATTAAAAACTGCAATGTGTTGAGTCCTAAAACAGCCCTTCCTCTGCCCCACTCCCTCAATCTATCCTGGTGGGGAGGGGGAAATGACTGGAATTGGAGCCACAGAACCTGAGTTTTTGAGTCCTAGGTCTGACTTTGGCAGAGGTCTGAGGCTCGACTTCCTGAACTGGAAAAGCAGACTAATAATGCACTACCTGCCTTTCACAGTTGTCCTGAGAGGGACACTTTGTAAACCTTAAAGCCCAAATTCATGGGTTATTGTGGAGGTACAGGAAAAAATGGAACTAGGATAGCTGGGTTCCCATCCCAATGTTACCTACTAGCAATGGGATGATGGACAATTTACATAACCCCTCTGAACTTTGGTTTCCTGAGCTACAAAATGAGAGTGATGTGATCAAATGACTTAGCTCTAACAGTTGTTTGAGGGAAAGTAAATTGTAAATCTTAAAGCACCATAATATTGCAGCTTATTTCAATTACAACACTTGCCATGACCATTATAGGACATCCACAGTCATTCTGATGGGTATCTAGGTCACTTACTGTTAAATCGAAAGAAAGCAGCTTCCTGTTGAATTAAAAGAAATACTTGTAACTTAGAAGGTCTTCTTTACAAGTTCCCTGACTTCAGAACTTTCTTTATATTAGACCCCATTGTGTTGATGGAGAACCAGGGTGGCTTAGGAGCTAGGGAGCCTGCCTCCAAGCCAGGAAAACTTGGATTCAAGTCTTGCCTTTGATCTATACTGACTATGGTGACCTTGGCCTAATCACTTAACTCCTCAGCATTCTAGGCAAGTCTCTAAGTGTTAGAGAAGGTGCTGGCACTTCTACTAGTGAAACCACAGGGCCAGTCCCCATTCCTATTGAGTTTGTAAGCAATAAACGTATTACCGTTTATATTATTGCTAAAAATTAACTGGGGTTGATACATAAATGTGAGCTATTATTATTTAGTGATTAATAGAGAGCTTCGCACATAGTAGGAGTTTAATAATGTTTATTGATTGATATCCTTAAAGGAGGAACAGCTACTAACAAAATCATTAACTGGTCTTCTTTACACTCTGTTGTCAACAGTAATTATTTGTTAGAACTGAGATGTTGCTCCTTTTTTATTGTTGTTACTGACAATAAACTGACACATTTTCTAGAATTTTACCTGTGAGTATAAATTGTGCTCAGTATCAAGGGCTGACCTTTAGTTAATATTTTCACAGAATTGCGTTGACAGAAATGTTCAATAATACTATAAATGGGTTCCTAATTAATCTATTTGCTAATATAGTATACTGCTTTATTGGATTACATGTTAGTAGCTTGTTTGGAGGCATAGAAGGTGACTTTTTGGTTGCTCATGCTTTTTGGAGAGGTTTATTCCCAGCATACTTGGGAGACAGGCATAATTTCTGCTATGGGGGGGGGGGGGTAGGTTGAGGCTGGTGGATCTCTTGAGTTCAAGAGTTCTGAGTGACAGTAGAGTTAAAGCCCATCTGGCTCTAATATAGTGTGCCTTCTAGAGCAGAGGAGTACCAGGCAGCCTAAGAAGGGATAAACTCGTTGGGAACAGAAGAACAGAGCAGGTTAAAGTTTCTTTAACAATCAGCATTGGGATATATGCATAAGGACCACTGTACTTCTAACCTGGGGAAGATAGGGAGACCCAGTGTCAAAAATCACATGAAGAAAACCCAAGTACACCCAGGATCCAGGGACCACCTCATCAGCAATATAATCACCCTGGGTCCTAGAATTTCCTGACTCTGTGGTATGCAGGAAGTAGTGGATCCCCTGGGAGGGAGGGGCTTGACCTAGCCTTCTGTGGTATAGATCAGTTCTAGACCCAAGTGAAAAGTTGGGTGGGAAAGTATTGTCTTACATGGAAATGTTCTCCCTAGCCTGGTCTTGTGTGGGGTATTTAAGAAGAACAGGGGCAGAAACTTAGCTGGGCATGTGATTTATGGGAGTCAGGAGAGGAAATTGGCCCTTCTTCAGTCAGTCTACAGGCTGCTGAGTTATTCTAAAGTTCGTCATGTGAAACAGGTATGTGTACACATACATAAAATTGAACCTTCATGAAGTAGGCCATCAGGACAGGAATCTATAGGCCTCTTTGCTATGAAAGGATACATGTTACAATGTCCAAGGTAGAGAGGTATCTTGAAAGCCTACAGAGGATAGTCAGTCCAGTGATGAAAGTGGTAGAGAGGTCAGCTTCACGACTGTCCCCTCTTTCTGCTGGCATGCTTTATCACATTGACGTAGTCCACAAAGAGTGACCACAGCTCCCACGAGGAAGACCAAACAGAAAACTTTCAACCCTATTGAGAGGCAATTATTGTTTGTGCCCATGCATGAGACCAAGGGGTCTCAGCAGCAGTCCTGCATGGGTAATGGCAGGCAGTAGATTGAAGGTTCTGGTCAGCCTAGGCCTCAGGCATATTCCCAATTTATATTAAAGAGACATAATCCTGGCCTCTGGGACTTAGAGGCCCACAGTAAGCACATGCAAACAGGACCAGGAAAAAAAATGAGGAAATATACTGTCAAAGAACAATAAAGGTGCTTTTCTCCTGAGACCAATTATTATTACCCTTATTTTTTTTAAATTTTTAAACAAATGCTTTATTAACTTCTGTTTTACATCATTCATTTCTGCCAGATTTTGAGTTACAATCATTTTCCCCCCATTATTCCCCTACCCAACCTCCCAGAATAGCAGTCCCACAAGATATCGCTTCCTCCAATCTGCTCTCTCCCATACCTTCTCCCATACCCCCTTTGACTTTTCCATTAGAGGACGGTGAATCTTTGTATCCCAATGCCTGCACATCTTATCTCCCAATTATAAGCAAAAGAGTATTAATAATAGTATTTATATATATTTGAAACATTTAATGTTAAGACCTCAAATTTCAGATCCATTTCCTTCCTCCCTTATCACCCATTCCCTCTTGGGAGATAAGTAATTCAGTATATATTGTACATGTCCAGCTATGCAAAACATTATCACAGTAGATATATTGTACAAGGCTGCCCATAATTCCCTCCCACTCATCCCACCCCCCACCTGGTCCATTCCCTACATGGTCCTGTCCCTCTTCTATAGTGGGTACTTCCAACCTCCCCTCCCCCCAAAGATGCCCTCCCATCCATCATCCCTCCTCTCATCCCCCTTCCCCCTATTCTGCTGCAGGTTGAGATATCCCATTTAGTATGTATGTCATTCTCTCCCTGAACCAAATTCAATGAGAATGTGGTTTTGCCTTTTTTGCCTTCCTATTCTCCCCCTCCCTTGCAACCACTTTCCCTTGCTTCTTCTACATGGGATAGTTTACCCTACCCTGTCTCTCCCCGTCTCCTCTTGCCACTTTCCTCTCTCACCTCATAATTTCATCCCTTGAGTATTTTCCCTTCCCAACAAATTCAACCTATGCCCTCTATCCATATATAACTGTAACCATATACACACACATTCACATATGTATTCACATGACTACACCCCCTTCTTCCATTATTTTCATAGTGAGAAAGATATCATCACTCACAGTTATTGCTTTTCCATATAGGAATGTAAATAGTTCAACTTTGATAAGTTCCTTTTGATTTCTTTTCCCTGATTACCTTCTCAGGCATCTCTTCCTTCTTGTGTCTGGATGTCAAATTTTCTATTCAATTCTGTTTTTTCCTCAAGAATGCTTGAAAGTCCTCTATTCCACTGAATGACCATATTTTCCCCTGAAACAAAAGACTCAGTTTTGCTGGGTAGGTGACCCGTGGGTTCATTCCCAGTTCTTTTGCCCTCTGAAATATCATATTCCATGCCCTTCGATCCTTCAGTGTAGAAGCTGCCAGGTCCTGGGCTATTCTGATTGTGTTTCCACAATATTGAAATTGTTTCTTCCTGGCTGCTTGGAGTATTTTCTCCTTGATCTGGGGATTCTGGAACCTGGCTATAATATTCCTGGGAGTTTTCTTTTTGGGATCTTTTTCAGGAGGTGATCTGTGGATTCTTTCAACCTCTGTTCTGCCCTCTGGATCTAAAACATCAGGGCAATTTTCCTTGAGAATTTCTTGAAGGGTGATTTCTAGGTTCTTTCTTCGATCATGGCTTTCAGGTAGTCCAATAATTTTTAAATTGTCTCTCCTGGATCTATTTTCCAGGTCAGTGGTTTTTCCCATGAGATACTTCACATTGCCTTCTAATCTTTCATTTGTTTGGATCTGCTTAACAGCATCTTGATTTCTCATAAAGTCATTAGCTTCCATTTGCTCCAGTCTAACTCTGAAGGAATGAATCTCCTCAGTGAACTTTTGAGATTCTTTTTCCATCTGGCAAATTCGACTTTTTAAGGCATTCTTCTCCTCATTGCCCTTTTGGGCCTCCTTTGCCATTTGAGTTAGTCTATTTTTTAAGGTGTTGTTTTCCTCAGTCAGGCTGTTGACCCTCATTTCATACTTTTCCTGCATCCTTCTCATTTCTCTTTCCAATTTTTCCTCCACTTCTCTTATTTGATTTTTAAAGTCCTTCTTAAGTCCTCTATGGCCTGCAACCCGCTCATGTTTTCCCCTGGGGCTTTTGGAGCAGGACTTCTGACCTCACAGTCCTTTTCCTGCTCTATGCCCCCAAAATAGGAGTCTAGGGTTGCATTTTTCTGTTTCCTTTGCCTTGGCATGTTGCCACTTAATTGCTTGACTTTTGGGCTTGTTGCCACACTATGGCTTTAAGGCCAGATAGAGGAATTTTCGTCCCGAACGTGTGGGGGGCAACTTCCGTTTCTGGCAAGCTGTAAACCCACCCACTACTTCCACCCTAGATCACAATCCAGATCCAGGGAGGTTAAAGCAAGAGCGATTACCCCCCAAGACTGATCGCTGGATCTCCCTACAAATTTGCAGGCTGGGAGCGGGAGCTGCCTCTGAAAACTACAAAATGGCGTTTGTCCTCAGCGGCTTCTAGCCCCCAGGGGAGGGAGCCAACGCATTCCCTAATACCAGTCCCAAAGTCCATAGGACACCAACCTCTTACTTTGTCCCAGGCAAGTCTATGTTGCTAATTCTGGAATCGCCACAGCTCCTGCTGTTCTGGGGTTCCTCCAGCTGGCTGCTGGCCCTGCCGCCCTGGGGCTAAAACCTCAGCTCATGCGGACCTGGGCTCGGCTCCTGTGCTCTGTGCGCTGCATGCTGCCAGGTCCCAGACCACTGCGCTGGTCCTTCCTGCAGGGCTGCTGGGCTGTCCTCAGCGGGAGTTTAGCTTCTCTGTGTCGTTCTGTGGGTGCTGGGGCTCCAGAAGTTGTTCAGAGTCCCCTTTTACATCGTTTGGGGGGAATGTGGGGGCAGAGTGGCTTGGATGAGCTGTTTCTACTCCACCATCTTGGCTCCGCCCCTCTCTCTTATTTGATTTTTAAAGTCCTTCTTAAGGTCCTCTATGGCCTGCAACCCGCTCATGTTTTCCCCTGGGGCTTTTGGAGCAGGACTCCTGACCTCACAGTCCTTTTCCCGCTCTATGCCCCCAAAATAGGAGTCTAGGGTTGCATTTTTCTGTTTCCTTTGCCTTGGCATGTTGCCACTTAATTGCTTGACTTTTGGGCTTGTTGCCACACTATGGCTTTAAGGCCAGATAGAGGAATTTTCGTCCCGAACGTGTGGGGAACTTCCGTTTCTGGCAAGCTGGAAACCCACCCACGACTTCCACCCTAGATCACAATCCAGATCCAGGGAGGTTAAAGCAAGAGTGATTACCCCCCAAGACTGATCGCTGGATCTCCCTACAGTTTGCAGGCCGTGCGCTGGAGCTGCCTCTGAAAACTACAAAATGGCATGTTTCCTCAGTGGCTTCTAGCCCCCAGGGGAGGGAGCCGGTGCATTCCCCAAATACTGGTCCCAAAGTCCATAGGACACTAACCTCTTACTTTGTCCTAGGCATGTCTATGTTGCTAATTCTGGAGTCGCCACAGCTCCTGGTGTTCTGGGGTTCCTCCAGCCGGCTGCTGGCCCTGCCGCCCTGGGGCTAAAACCTCGGCTCGCGAACCTGAGCTCGGCTCGGCTCCCTGCGCTCTGCACGCTGCCAGGTCCCAGACTGCTGCGCTGGTCCTTCCTGCAGGGCTGCTGGGCTGTCCTCAGCGGGAGGTTAGCTTCCCTGTGTCGTTCTGTGGGTGCTGGGGCTCCAGAAGTTGTTCAGAATCCCCTTTTACATAGTTTGGGGGGAATCTGGGGGCAGAGTAGCTTGGACGAGCTGTTTCTACTCTGCCATCTTGGCTCCGCCCCTACCCTTCTTTTTAAAGTGAGTAAAGTTAGTGGGTCAGTGATAGTTGCTGGGGTTTTGATGGGAGCCGAAGGAACTAGCTGAGTCTGTTTTGGGATGCCCTTAAATCCATTGTTGCCTCCTACAGATAGCCCATGAACAAATGAGCTGCTAAACTCTGGCCAGAATCCCAGGGAAGGTCACCACCTGGGATCCAGGGAGACTTCCTGCCCCATAGTCAGCTCCAAGGCTCACCTGGGAAAGAAAGCTTCCTGTGACTCAGAATGGGAATGGCATACTTCCACTTTAGAAGCCTCCAAAGAAAGAAGGCATCCAATCCATCCCACTGGCTCCCATTCTCACACCTTGGAAAGAAGAAAAACTATTTTCAATTCAAAAAGTTAATCCATGATGTAATGGAAAGAATACAAAATTTGGAGTCATCAGAGATCATGGGTTCAGATTCTGTCTCTTACCACTTGTACGACCATGGCAAGCCATTTAATCTCCCTGAGATGAGGCATGGGGCATGGGAATAGGCATTTATCGAGGGCCTACTATGTGCCAGGCTTTGTGTTAAGTGCTTTACTATTTTATCTCATTTGATTGATCTCTGAGTCTAACTCAAGTTTCCTCATTGGTAAAAGGTTGATAATAGCATTATCCCCACAAAGGTATTGTTATACACACATATAATTTCTCTCTCTAATATATATAATATATATGCACATATTATATATATATATATATATATATATATATATATATATATATCACAGAATTACAGATGGTAAGAACTGGGAATATTTGGGTTTGGCATTTTTTGGTGGTAAACAGGAGCTTAACCAACTGATATATTAGCAATTATAATTGCAAAGTAAAATTGACACTCCATTAATTAACCAATAATGAATCTATTGTAGCTGCCTCATATACCTACAATTTTATAATGTATAAATGGAGCCATTGTGTAACTAGCTGCAAGAGTAAGTTAAAATAGGATTTAATTCTATTTGAAATAAGGATAAATATGGGGACTTTATAAGTCTATGTGAAAGTTATTTATGGAAATCACCAAGTTCTTGAGTTGCCAAGAATCAGATAAAGGGACTGAAGATGATCCCCAGGAATGTGTGACCACATTAGATAATTAGGGAAAAGGCATCATATGCTGAAATGTGTGTATCGGGGTTGTGTGTAAATTTCTGGATATGTCATTATGTTAGGACTCATGAATTTTGGTTAATAGATTATTTCTGGACTACTAAAGCTTTAAGAACAGCTAGGTGGTACAGTGGATAGAGTGTCAGGCCTGGAGTTAAGAATACTTATCTTCAGGAGTTCAAATCTGGACTCAGACACTTACTAGCTGTGTGACCTTGGAAAGGTCACTTAATGTTTGCCTCAGTTCCTCTGTAAAATGAGCTGGAGGAAGAAATGGCAAACCACTCCAGTATCTTTACCAAGAAAATCCCAAATGGGGTCATGAAGAGTTGGACAGGACTGAACATGAGTGAATAATGACTAAATCTTTAAAAGTCAGAATTCTACATCTTTGTGTCTGCGTGATTTAGGCAGATTCCTTCCACCTCTTTAAGCATCATCTTTCTGTCTGTCTGTCTCTGACTCTGCACAGACACACATATACATACATATATACACACATAAATCTAAATGTGTGTATTTGTGAAGATTAGATAAGATAATGTTTGTAAAGCAGTTGGCTGTTATATATATGCAAATTTTTATACACATATATGTTGTTGTTATTCAGTCATTTTTCTGTTGTGTCTGATACTTCATGACCCCATTTGGGGTTTTCTTGGCAGAGATACTGGAGTGGTTGGCCATTTGCTTCTCCAACTCATTTTTCAGATGGGGAAACTGAGGCAAACAGGATTAAGTGACTTGCCCAGGGTCACACAGCTAATAAGTATCTGAGGCCAAATTTGAACTCAGTAAGATGAATCTTCCTGACTCCAGGTCTGGCACTCTTATGTACTGTGCCACCTAGCTGCACTTCCCCCACATATGTGTTTGTGGATATGTGTGTGTGTATACATATATACATATACACATGCATTTGTGTGTATATATCTGTATACATTTGTATATAAATCTGTATATATAGATATCCATACATATACATTTGTACATTCTGTTGCTTTGGCTGGTTTAGGGCATCATTAGTTTAACCCCATGCAAGCACCTAGGGTAGCTCCTTCACTGTACAGATGGGCAAACAGGCTCAGAGAGGTAAAGGATTTGCTCTAAGTCATAGAACCGTTCAGAGCTTCTGACTCCCAGTCAGGGACCCTTTCTTTACTAGGCCACACTAGAGTTATTGTATTTAGCTTCATCTATGCTTCTCAGAAAGGAAAGCCGGTTAGTGAAGCTATGTCTCCCACATCAGTTGCCTCCAGAGGCCTCTTGCTCAAATCAGCTTCTTCTCCACCACCCCCCTCGTCTTCCTGACCGCTTGACTTCCCCTAGTGCCTTCATTGCCCGGCTTACATCATTCCCTCTGCAGAGAGTTCAGGGCTGGTGCAGATGCTTTTTGAGGCCAGAGCTGAAAGGGCCCTCCAGGGCAGTGAAGACTGTTGAACCTCACTATGAACATCCCAGTGGTCCTGGCTGCTTTTTCTTCCCTTCCGAGGCTCCTTTGCCTTGCTTGCAAAATTTAAAATTGAGTTTGAAAATGCATCAGTGACTACAAGTCCATAGCTAGCCAAATGCCTTTGAATGTTGCTGCTGAGTTGGATGAAATGATATTTAAACAAGTCCCCCCATACATAAGATAAACCTAGTTCCTAAGAAGTGGGAAACAAAGTATTAACTTGGGGTCAGGGAGAAGCTTCTGATAGGTTGGTACGTAAAAGACCATCCAGTTTTCCTTTTATGGATAAGGAAAGTGAGAAACAGTTCTCTAGGCCCTTGCCTAAGGTTCCACAGGGAATAAGTAGCAAAGGTGGAATTTAACCCTGGTTCTCTGATTTCAGATCCACTGTTCATTTCACTGTACCAGATTCCCTCTCCCTATTTGGGGCACTTCACAAAACAGAGGATCATGTTAGCTCTTTCAGCTTCTATGACATCCTGGTTGACTCATATTTACTTTGTGATCTACTAAAACCTTAGATCATAGGATTATAGATTCAGACCTAAAAAGAACTTCAGACATCATCTAGTCCAGCACTCTCATTAAAGAAGTCACACACAGATCTGGTGTACTTTGTTAAACTATAGGGAAAGCAGATCTTAGAATAACAGGTTCCCTGACTGCTCATATCAAAGAGATGTGTCCAGCTCCTCATTAGCTTCAGAATCCACAGCTGGAATAGAAATGGGCATCCTACTGCTTTGGGAGCTGAATGACAGCTTAATACCCGGGTCATACACCACTGTCCAGCAACAATGTCTCAACAGATACCTGGGGGTGCTTATAAGACGATTTCCACGTAAGGAGGTGATGTGATGTGCTAGAAAGGACACAATTTGGAGTAAAGGTGTGTTGGTAAATGTTTAACAATCGGCTGTATAATGCATATTTATTTATTTATTTGCTTTTTTTTTATGTAGAAAAACAATTTATTCCATCATAAGCACTTACAGTTAGTCATGGACAGTAACAGGCTGCTGGTTGGACAAGTTACCCCACTGTCCAAAGGACATCGTATAAAACGAGTGGTCAAGGACTAATTCCATTTGTGTGGGGTTTGTTGGAAAAAATTTTTTTAAAAGAAAGGATGAAGGAAGAAAAGCCATCCAGAATTTTAAAGCCCTTGTCAGCCACCAATTGCTCTATTTCCAGATTACTGGGTAGTCTACCAGTAGTATATCTTGTCAGGTAAAAACAAACACCTTCTTTATAACCTGGTGGTCCCAAGTTAAAAAAAAAAAAAATTCACAGAAAGGAAAGAAATAATATGAAAACATAGCTCAAGAAATATACTAGAGAACAAAACTATATAAAGTGAACAAAGATATTCTGCAGGTACAGCTACAACATTTCACATGGCTGTTTGTCCCCCACCAGATGAGAAGTGAAAGGAAGGAGTAAACAGCCACTAGGGAAAAAAATTAAATAAAACAACAAAAAATTTAATAAGAAATTTTGACTGGTTGCAGAGGAAACCAGCAGGGGGTAGGCCAGTCTACAACAGGGATGATCTGTACCCTAGAAGGTTAGCCATGCCAATTTTAGTCTTCGAATCTCTATAAACAAGGGAAACAGTTCAGACATCTTACAATGCTAATACCTCAGTGGCTCTGACTCCTCACTTGGATATAAATCCTACCCCACTCTAATTTTACTTAAATTAAGTTGAAAAACTTGCAGTTATAGCAAAGGAAGAAAAATAAAACACTCATGGTCCACTTCTTTTTTTTTTTTTTTTTTTTTCAAACAAACAAGTAGCGAGGATTTATTACACAGACGTGCTACACTTAGCCACAGAGAAAACAATCAGTCCGGAATGACAGAGTCCCATGGCACAAAGTCAGGAGTCAGCTAAGTGCAATCTGCATGAAATGATAGCATGGTCTCTTGTCAGAGAGGTGTCAGATGGTGGAGCTGGTGGAGTCCTCTCCAAGCTGGGTGATGTCTCTCCTGAGAATGTCACCAAGGGTCATTCCATAGCTGCTCCCGTGGCCTCCGTGGTCAGCACAGTGCTTACTTTGACCTCTGCCTCATCTTTCTCCTCTTGCGTTTCAGCCTACGCATTCGCTTCTTCCTCCACTTGGCTCTCATGGCGCAATGGAAGTCGACAAGATGGCGCTAAGAAGAAGAGAGAGTCATGGTCCACTTCTTGCAGCTAAATCAGATTTGAGTTGGATTTGCTCATAAAAAGTTCTTGGGAAAAAAATTAAATATGGGTCTGTGGCTCTGCTGAGTCAAGCTCCCTTCCCCTCCCCCCCCATAGTTAATAGTCAGAAATCATTCACTCTCTGGGTTAACAGGTACCTATAGAAGAATGTCTGGACAAAAAAGTCTGTCTCAAAACCAGTGTTAATCAATCTCAGGTTGGGAAGAAAGGGGAGTCTTAAAAATCAGCACCAGTGCAGATATGTCTAGAACCCCTGTCCCTCTGGATCCACGCTTCCTTCAGGGTCTTCATCATTGTATATGTTTTCAGCTATCTGCCAGACTTGCATGATATTGTCTTCTGATACAGAACAAATAACCCAAGGTTCATTGGGGTTCCAGGAGAAATCTGATATTTTGGCAGTGTGACCGCCATGGATAAACAGTAATTCTGGCGGCCCGTCTTCTGCATCTTCAGGCGACTGCTCTTCTCCAATTTTGCTCAAGTCCCAGACGTTTAGCCTGCGGTCAGTGCCACTGGAAGCCAAGATGGTTTCATTGTGGGGAGACCACTGAACCTGGAATATTTCATCCTTATGTGATTCAAAGGAATGCAATTTCAGTTTCAGATTTCTAAGGTCCCACAATGCAACTGTCTTATCAGCTGATCCTGTGGCAAGAATGAACTCACTATAAGGATTGAAAGAGAGACAATTTACTTCGGCAGTGTGGGCATCCACTGAATGGCTTGGTTTAGAAGTATTATTTGACCGTGTGTCCCAGATCATAAGCTTCTGATCATCAGCAACTGATCCAAAGAGAGATTCATGGAGCAGGTGCCAAGAAACATCTTCAACTACTGCTGTGTGTCCTGTGAATATGGTCTTTGCATCCACTACTTTACCTTCCTTTGGAACTGCACTGATGTCCCACAAGCAGATAGTATGATCATCTGATGCACTAAGCAAGTGTCCACTGAGATTTGGGTTCCAAGACAACCCATAGCCCTCCTTTTGATGTCCACGGAGACGCAAGTCTGGGTTACACTCCCCAGAAGGGTCTGGTTTTGAAGGGTGCTTGGTGTAATCGAAAACAAGAACATCACTGGATGGAGTCTTTGTTGCAATGATGCAAGGATTTTGGGGCATATAACGGGCTCTGTTCACTTCACCTTCATGATTTATCTTGATTTCAATTTCAATTTTCCCACTAACTGAGCCAAATCCTCCAAATTCTCCTTTTTCACTGTCATAGTGAGAGGCATCAAACTGAGCATCATCACTGGGGAGCTGCACACTGGCTATCACAAGATGGTTCTGTTCATCTGACGTGTGTGTGCCCAGGACAAGCCGATGAATGCTGAAATCTTTCCCTTCAGGTCTGGTTACATCTGGAAGCCACTGTGCTGTCAAGCTGGGCCACTCTAGGGCATGGGTCATCACTAAGTCATAGAGAAAAGGAGTATTTTTTTTCCCATATTTTATATTCTTCATTGATCACACGTTCTTCTACAGCATCATCAAAGGCTGCTTCCTTGTCGGCCATGGCGGGCGGAGAAGCTGACGGACGGAATGACGGGCAGAGGGGCCGGGGACTCCCGGGGTCGTGGCACCTCGAGGGGGGGGTGAGGGTGAAGGGCTATTTGCTTTTTTTAAAGGCAATTGGTGTTAAGTGACTTGCCCAAGGTCACACGGCTAGTTTTTTTGTTGTGTCTCAGGCTGCATTTGAACTTAGGTCCTCCTGACTCCAAGGCCAGCGCTCTATTCATTGCACCACCTAGCAGCCCCAATGATGCACTTTTAAATGTAATATATATTAATATTTTCTCCATCACTTCCTTAAGTCTAGAAATCAACAATTGTTTCATTTGCTGATTTCTGATTTAAGTGCTCACACTGAAGATTTCACAATCATCCAGATCAAGCTGGCTCTGGCATAACCCCTAATTTTGCATTATTGGCTTCTGATTCCATCTCTATTTTCGTAGATTTGGGGCTTGAAGGGATCTTGACTCTAACACCCTCATTGTATAGATGAAGAGGGTCCAGGGCCATGAGTTGCTCAACATCATACAGCTGATCAGTGTCTGAGGCAGGATTTGAACTATGATCCTGACCCCAAATCCAGCGCTCAATCTAGCACAGACCCAGAGCAGTAATTTAATTTTTCTGGGCCTTAGTTTCCTCATCTCTGTATCTTTGTCCAGGTGCTCCGCCATGTCTGAAATACACACTCTCTTTACCTCTGACTGTTGTACTCTCCAGACTCATTTAAAGCACAGCTCCAGAGCCCCTGTCTGGCTACAGCCTTTTCCCAACCCCCTCAGTTATCAGCACAGGCTTTATCTCTCTTGAAATGACTTTGTATCTACTTTTTGTTTACTAAACTTTTGTGTGTAGAATTATGTTCCTTGAATCTGTATATCGTTTTGTTGTTAATTTTGTATCCCCAACACTCAGCAGAATATCTGGCACACAGTTTTTGTTGGTCGTTCAATTGTTTGTGACCTTGTTTGGGGTCTTCTTAGCAAAGACACTGGAGTGGTTTGCCATTTCCTTCTCCAGTCCATTTTACAGATAAGGAAACTGAGGCAAATAGGGTTAAATGAATTGCCCAGGGTCAGACATCTAATAAGTGTTCGAGGCCAGATATGAACTCAGGTCCTCCTGAGTCCAGGCCAGGTGCTGTATCCATTATACCACCTAACTGCCCCACCCCACACACACCTGCACACAGTAGGTGCTAAATAAACATTGGATGAATTGAACTATTGTTAAATTGGACTTGATCTTTAAAATCTATTCTAGTTCTAAATCTCGAATTCTAAAATCAGAGTAGATATAGTATGACTTCTCTCTCTGTGTTTTTATATTCATGTATATTTGTGTGTATGGGTTTCTTGTCCAGAAATTCAAGTGTACTCACTGATAATTCAGAGACCCTATGGCTTCTTATCCTCCTTGGTGTTTACTTAGCCATGATACTGCCTATACACTGAATCCCTTTTTACTATTTGCAAAGGTCAAGTTAAGTGGGCAGATAAATTGGTAGGAAGCTGATGAACTCAGTAAATCCTTCCTGACCCTCAGATACACAACTGTTACCTTTTATCATCTTTAGTAAGACCAGTAGCATTCAAGCCCTCTGCCATCTGTTTTCATTCCTTCCTACCTCACCATACTTCCATTGATCAAACCAGCTTGTTTCCAGTGCTGAAGTCATTCCCTAAGTTATTAGGGCCCTGAGTTGGGCACTTAGGGAAATGGTATTTTAGGGCAGTAAAATATCAATACCAATAATACTTCTGGGACCCTGAAGGGTCAATATTCAATCCTAAGCACATAGTTCCTAAAGTCTCTGAAGTGATGAAGGCCCTGGGGAGAAGTATGACCTATGGGGATCCTTGGTGATTGGTGCTTTGTGAAGAATGAAGTCAAGTAGCATATTAAATACATCTTTATCTACTTTTCTGTGCAGTGTTTAACTGGAAGACACGATCATGGAATAGAGCTACTCCCCATCCCCCAACGTTTGGGGGATTTATTTCATAGAAATAGGATCATAGATTTAGAACAGGAAGTATCCTTAGGTCAATTAGTCCAATCCTCTAATTTTCTACATGAAGAAACAGATGAGGCCTAGAGGTTATATGACTTTTCAAAGACACTCAACTAATAAGGGGATGAGTCAGTATATGAATCTATGTCCCCTGACACCAAATCCAGAACCTTTCTTTTTCTTTTTGTACAGACCTCTTAACCCTAATCCATTGCAGACAAGCTCAGACAGAGGTTTTAGCTGACACAGTCCTGATGGCCCCTAGATAGTTTATTTTCAGTCACTGACTACAATATTATTTTCCAAAAATATTTTCCAAGCTGTAAATATCTCCTGCCTTTTGGCTCTGCTCATCAGTGGATGAATTAGCTTGAGGTGGTCAGTGGTCCCCCCAGGGTCTTTGCCTAGGACTTGCTCTGACACTTTTATTTGGATCTTCCTTGCTCCGATGTCTCAAAGTCCTTCCTTCAAAGACCTGGTATTTTAGAGCAGGATCCCAATATTTACCATCTAAGTCCAAAGAGAATTCAGGCCATATCTTTCAGTCCTCCTTTTCTTGCTGGGCATGAAGCTTCCCTGATTCTATCTTTACCTCTCTGGTTGGTATGTCATGATTACCTTCAAACTTCAGGCAAGTTGGGCTGAGTTCTTCTCCTTCCATCCCTTAGGTACTTTCCACATCCAGTCTTCTAGGACTTTGACTGAGTTGCGATTGCCTCTAACAATAAGGCTGGTTGACTCCTCCTTAATGAAGATTAGGACTCTTCACCTAGATCCAGAGGTGAAAGTCACAATAAAGCTAGGCTGACTTGTTTTCATCAGAATAGGTAAGATTGGGTAGGTTACTACTGCACTCTCAAAGAATGACCTCCATCTCCAAAGTCCTGATTCAATATTCTTTCCAATGGATCTCCTCGGAGTTAGCCCTCTTTTTTTTTTTCTTCCAGGGCTGACAGTTGTCCATTTTTATTGCATGTGCCAAATAGAAGGGTACTAAGTACAGAGGAGATTGGGGAGGATCACTTTTTAGTCTCCTCCTCTTTGGACAAAGTCTTGATGATCTCTTTCTTAGCCTCCAGACGCTCTTCCCGATGCTTTTGTGCTTCTTTAGTCTTAGACCTTCAAGCTTCAGCCTGGTCAGCCAAGAGCTTCTTCCAGGCCTTGTCTGCCTTTAGTTTATGAATGTGCTCCATCAGGATTCGCTTATTCTTGAACACATTTCCCTTCACCTTCAAGTACAGGCTGTGGTACATGTGACGGTCAATCTTTTTGGATTCACGGTATCTTCGAAGCAGACAGCGAAGAATCCTCATTCACCTCATCTAGGTCACCTTCTCAGGCATACGAGCATTGGCAGTACCCTTTCTCTTACCAATACCCATGTGCCTGCCCTTCTTCGAGCCAGAGTATTTTTTCGGCATTTGGCATGAGAGTGCACAGTAACCAGCTTCCGGATGATAAGCCCATCTTTAATCAGCTTCTGGATCTGCTGGCAGGAATTGGCACTGGCAATTTCTTTGGTCTCATTGGGGTCAAGCCATACCTTCTTTTTTCCACATCAAAGGACACTAGAGGCAAGCCTCTTCTGAAGCCTGAGCATACTCGTGACTGCAGCCACAGAGCGGAAAAGTAAAGGAGAGAGGACCAGCCCTCTTTTTCAAGAAGTGGTGCTTGTGTAATTAGAGGAGAAAACAAGGCAAAACCGGGGACCCTTAGCTCCTTATTCCTTTTTGCCTGACCACTGACTTCAACTGTCTACTGTAGCTTTAATGGGGAATGCCTGCCCTCCTTTCTCTTCTCACTTGAGAGCTTTGAAAACCCAAGGGAAACCCTATGTACTTCAAACAGGAGCTATAAGAACCTGACAGTCCCATTTCCCTAGGATACTTGGGACTCTGAAAACCTATGCAGGATGCAAAGGTATCAGTCAGAATTTTTAGCATTCTTCATGGGGTGGCTGAAAGTAGATTTTCTATTCTAATACCTTTTTAAAAAAAAAAAGTTGGATGATCTCTAATAGAGTAAGATACTTTTCTTAGTAGAGTGGGTTGGGTTTTGTTGCTGTTTATTTTTTATAACTTTGGAAATGCATTTCTAACACAGGCCTGTTCAACATGTCAAGGGTACTTACTTATCTTTTCCCACACACATTCAGGGGCAGTTTAGAGCTATCAGGAAGAAGTTATGCCACTCACCAGGACAAAGGCAGGATATTTTTTTCTTTTTTGTAACTATGGGAGGTCCATCTTCACACATAACTTACGACATATCAGGTGACTTGCTAAACAAGAAAGTCCCACTACTATTGGGCAGCTAGGTGGTACAGTGGATAGAACGCCAGGTCTAAAGTCAGAAAGACTTATCTTCCCAAGTTCAAATCCAGTCTCAGACACTGGGCAAGTCACTTTACCTTGTTTGCCTCAGTTTCTCATTTGGAAAAGGAAATAACAAACTATTCCACCAAATGGGGTCACAAAGGGTTGGCTGTGACTGAAAAAAATGACACAGCAATAATAACAAATATTTACACAGCACATTAGAACTGGCAAAGTATTTTGAGTATATTATTACATTTGAGTCTCCTGTGAGGTAGGTACTTTTGCTATCCCCATTTAACAGATAAGGAAACAGGCTGAGAGGTGAAAAACTTGTCCAAGCTCACAAAATTAATGTGTGGGGCAGAATTTAAACCTGGGTCTTCCTGATTCCAAGTTCATTGTGCCTATCTACTATTTTAAGCTAGCACTATGCCAAGCATCCAACTTTGCAATATCAATATAGCTTAGAGATCATCTATCTGGTCGTCTCTTATTTTTCACAATTGAGGAAATTGAGGTCCCCAGAGGTTAAGTGACTCAGGTTCATAGATTTAGGACTGAAAGGGATTTTAGAGGCCATCAAGTTCCATTCCCCCATCCTCTCCCCTGACCTTTGAGGCAGCCAGATGTCAGAGTCAACAGAACTCAAGACCTGGAGTCAGTAAGCCCTGAATTCAAATATGACCCTACTTAATAGCTGTGTAACCCTGGGCAAGTCATTTAACCTCTGTCTGTCTCAGTTTCCCAAATAATAGAATGAGGATTACTTCCCAGGTTTATTGTGAGGATAAAATAAAATAAATTTGTAAAATGTATCATTTTGCAAGTGAAGAATCTAGGGCAAAGAACAGTCAAATGATTTACCCAGGGTCACAAATTAATAAGTTGTCTGCGGCAGAATTTGACCCCAAGTCCTTCAGACTCCAAGTTCAGTGACCTTATCCGTTATGCTATGCTACCTCTCATGGTCATTCTGGTAGGAAGTAGCAGATACAGGATTGGGACCCTCTAAATCCAAATCTAGCACTATTTCTACTGCATGAGGCTAACTCTAATCTCTCCTTCTCTACCTGCCCCTCCTGACTGCCTACCATTATTTTATGGTGAAATTAAGATGCATTATCTTTAGGTCCTATGATTCACTGATCTGTTGTAATGTTAATGGAATAGGAAGATCTTCCATTCCCCTTAATAGGCCTGTATGACCTGCTTTGAGCTCTGGCCCAACTCAAAGTTGTGATACAGCCTGAGTGATATGAAGCCCAGTGTGTGGGAGGAGCTTTCCCAATCTAGCAGAGGGTGAGACTGAAACAGAGCAGGAAAGGCAGAGCATGGAGTGGAGGGAGGAACTTGCCTAGGGGGACTTATTTGTGGGGAGGCCTGACAGAAAGAATGCTTAAGATTTTAGTGCTCTCTGGATTACTGAAGAATATCTTGCTAAATCTTACTTCCTGGCATCCTAATAGTAATGTTCCAAGAAAATATTTTGGTTTTGCCTTTGAGGAAGAGAGTTTATTATATTTTGTGAGTCTACCCTGGAAATATGCATGCATATTCGTAGCAGCTGCTATGGGTTTTGCATTGGTGTTATATCTGTTCAGTTGTTTCAGTCCTGTTTGACTCTCCATGACCCCATTTGGGGTTTTGTTCACAAAGATACTGGAGTGGTTTACCATTGTCTTCTCTGACTCATTGTACAGATGAGGAAACTGAGGAAGAGTTAAGTGACTTGCCCACGGTCACAGGGTCACACAGTAAGTGTCAGAGGCTGAATTTGAACTCATGACAAGGAGTCTTCCTGACTCCAGGCCTGGTGCTCTGACCACTGTGCCACCTACCTGCTCTACAAAGCATAGACTTAGAGAATCTTAAATGACTTGTCCCTGATCATATAACCAGCAGGAGCTGTCAGAGGCTTGAAACCAATTCTTCCTGACTCATAGACTGGCTCTCCATTCACTATACAATACTGACAAAATTTTTATTATTAATAATTATTATGTAAAGCTTTTTAGTATTATTATTTAGATATAGATAAGTCTTACCCTCTGCCCTAGATGGTTATATACCTTTTGTTCTTTGACTTCTTACTCTAAAAAAAGGAAGTTGCTGAATGATAGGACTTAATAAATTATGCAACTCCAAAGCACTAATTATGATGATGCTGATTAAATGTTTGTATAGAGCTTTGAGGTTTACAAAGCCCTTGTCTCACAGCATCCCTGAGAAGCAAGTGGTGGAGACGTTATAATTGCTCTTTTTCAAATGAGGAAATTTCATAGCCATGTATGACTTGTTTATGTTCCCAAGGCCACTAATTTTGGAGGTGAGATTTGAATTCAGGTCTTCCACTGCCTGAGAACTTCTCTTCTGCAAATGATACCTGTATTATAGGCTATGTCACCATCCATCTGCAGTGTGTTGTGGTTAAAATGAGCAGGTTTGAGTCCTGGTCCTAGCTTGGCCCCTTGCTCCTCAGTGCAACCTGGGATAAGTCAGGCATTTCTCTAGTTTTCACTTTGTACGTCTGCTTAATAATGATAATTTACATTTACATAATACTTCACAGTTTACAAAGCATACCCTTGATCTTCACAGATTTCCTGTAACATAGGCAGGCCAGTCGTTTTAATTTTTAATTCCCATTTTATTATATTTTTATTCCCATTTAAAAATTTTTTATCTCCATTTTGCCAAGTTTCACAGAGGGAAGTACCTTCCTCAAGGTCATGTAGCTAAGTAAGTAATAAGGCTGCCTGAGGAGGATATAATGATGAGCTATAAAGTCTCTTTTATCTTTTATCTTTGAAACCCCCTGTTTCTGTTTAGGGAGTATCAGTGACATTAAGTTCTGAGCATTTATATAAGCTGCTTAGCATGATTTGGCCTCTTACTGACCATAAGGCATGGTCATTGATGGTTCCCTTTGCTGACAGTGGATATCAAGACCACACACATGCATGAGTGGTGGGGATCAAGCCAGAAAACCATACACACACATAGTCTATCTCTTAGTGTCTTTATCACTTTCCTTTTATAGGAAATGGTAGTAAAGTCAGTTGGACTGGAAACACTGGGTCTGACTTAACAATTTTAACAAACGCTTTTACCACATGAGTTTTGGTCAGAAACATCTCAAATAATCTAGTGTAAGATACTGTTTACTTTCTCTACTGAAATTACAGGTGCAGAGAGGGGGAGTGATGTTGGGGAGACTGGGAGACAGAGAAATACAGAGAAAGAAAGACCCACAGAGAGACACAGAAACAGAATTTTTAAGTGGGGGGGGAGGGAGAAGTAGAGGTAGTAGGAGAGAGGAGGATAGAGAGGCCAATACAGATAGATAGAGAGCTGGGGGCGGGGGGAGAAAGAGAGAGACAGAGAGAGAGAGACAGACACAGAGACAGACAGACAGACAGACAGAGACAGAGACAGAGAGAGAGAGAGAGAGAGAGAGAGAGAGAGAGAGAGAGAAATAGAGACAGACGGACAGAGAGAGACAGAGACAGAGAGTCAGAGACCCAGAGATGGAGAGAGATGGGAGAGAGACAGAGACACATACACAGAGAGAGACAGAGGCAGAGATAGAATCGCTAAGAGAAGGAGAAGAAGAGGGAGGGAGAGTGAGGAATAAACAGAGAGACAGAGAGATAGAAATAGAGAGGAGAGAGAGAGAGAGAGAGAGAGAGAGAGAGAGAGAGAGAGAGAGAGAGAGAGTCAGAGATGGTAAGAGAGAGAGGGAGAGAAACAAAGAGAGAATATGTGACTTGCATCAAACTCTTTTTACAAATTTACCTTTATGTTAAGGAGAAATTTCATCCCAAAGGGTAATTTATTCATAAAGCTTCAAGCATTTGGGAAGAGAGAATGATAATGAAAGTAGTTTTTTAACCAATGCTTTGTAGTGTCCTGACATTTCTAATGAAGTCTACAGCCAGAAATAGATTATTCCACAGCATGAGGATATGTCTAAATAGCCCATGGCTAACTTAGTTCTTCTTGTTTTAAATTATGTCTCTCCCTAAAATGAGTGGATGGGTTTCTATGAGTGGGCATTATGGGTGGGAAGTGAGCTCATGCTCAATTTACTTAGGAACTTATCTTGAATGTAATGGTAATGGCCAATCAAGGCATTTACCACAGGGCTGGGGGCTTAATAAGTAAATATTATCAAATGCCTTTATTTCCAAGTAAAGCAAAATAGCATCATACAAAGAAGACTGGATTTGGATTAGAGAGATCTGGCTTTGAATCTTGACTCCACTAACCCTGTAAACTTGAGAAAATTATTTCACATCTCCAGACTTCAAGTTTCTGGATTCAGGAAGACCTGAGTTCAAATCCCCACCTAAGACTCTTAGTAGATATATAACCCTGGGCAAATCACTTAACCTCTGCTTGCCTCAACTGTAAAGTAGAGATAATGGCATTTACCCCAAGAGTTGTTATGATGATCAAATGAGATTTGTAAATTAGTCAAGAGTTTAGCACCATGCCTGGAAACTAGTAAGTGCTTAATAAATACTTATTCCCCTTTTCTTCCCCATCTGTAAAATGAGGGGCGGGATTTGATGATCTCTACTCTTCTATAGGTCTAGGTCCTTTGTGAATGTTGACCTTTGGACATCAGTCTTATTCCATTAAAATGATACTGATTTGCTCTTCAGTTTTTGATTAAGAGAGAGTTTAGATGGTCACGCACATAAGTGTGACAATGTTCTTAATGGTACAGAATCCTAAGATGTTAGAGGTAAAAGTTCCCTGAAAGATCATTAATGCCTAAACTCTTCATTATACAGATGAGGAAACCAAGTCCCAGAAAAGGGAAGTCTCTTGCCCAATGTTATCCTGATGATTGACACCAGAGCCTGGATTAGAACTCAGTTCTCCTACATCATTATTCTCCCCACCACCCATCTGCCTCCATGTATTTAGAGTCTGAACTTCCTAGAAAATGAATTAAAAGAATACTTCAGTTATTATTGCTTTAAGAATAAATGATATTTCATTAAAGGGAGACCATATACACCTACCCTTTGAGTAAGAAACTATTTAGAGATCATTCTTATAGGGAAAAACTAAATTTGATGGTAGGTATGCTTTAGGATGGTAGATAGGTTGATGGTAGGTATGAGCATACCTCTCCATTTAAAAATCATGTTATTCTGGTCAAAAGTATTTTTAAAATGTTCAGAAGGAAATAGACCTTGGAGTCAGGTAACTCTGGCTTCAAGTATTAACCCTAACATACATTGGCTGTGTGACTCTGGGCAGCTCATTTAATCACTCAGTGCTCTAGGCAACTCTATAAGACTAAATTGCAGAGAAAATGTTGCTTTAAATTTGTAGAGAATTTCCTGATAGAAAAATCTCACATGTCAATGAAATCATAGAGCAAGTCTCTTTCCCTACTGCTAGGGTAGGATAAAATCCCAGATCATGAGTTCTCAGTCAGCCTACGTCAACTGTGTGCACTTAACTGAATAGGGAAGTGGAGATAGAGGGAAGTGCAAATCCTGACAGTTTCCTTTCTGTAAAATGTTCAAACTTATCCCTAAAAGTTTGTGTGCAACCCAACTGTAATACCTCGGTAAGAGAATTACTCATGCTTGAACAAGATGCAGTTCCATGAATCCAATTGTGCATGGAACCAAGCTCTGGGATGACTCGGATTCTATTTCAGCCATGGTGCATCTGAAAAAGGAAAGAGAGAATAAGATTATACAGTCATGACTTTTATTACTCATGAAGATATCGGTTGCGGTAATATTTTAATATCTTTCCGATCATGATGGTGCCTTTGAGATTGAGTCATTTAGACCTGAGCTATAGCATGCCTGCCCATGGCTATGGATGTTTTCATTGCGTGGCAGGTCTGCTGAAAAGAAGAGTGTCAAGACTAAGTGAATTATAAAATAATATTAAGGGCTCTCTATTCTCCTCTTCTTATTGTAGCGAGGACAAATGTGTAGCCAACTAATTGATTATTAACTTTACATGCCACTTAAGAAACTGTGAGACTTGTATTTTGTCAGTGTGTGTATGTATGTATATACATAATATGTTATACATACACACACCTCTATCTATCCATATGCTTGTGTGTCTATGTGTATGTATATATGTATGTGTATGTATATATCTATAAGCTGTATGGTGTGTTCATGGAAGACTAGAACCTCTGGTATGAGGGCCTGCTGAGCCCTTTTCAGGGTTGTTTATCTACTTTTAGTGCCTACCTTCCTCCAGCTCTCACTTGTGGTTTCAAGAAGCTGCATCATGCACAGCAGTCATACCCCAGTCATCTATCTTGGAAGATGGACTAAACCAGGTTGACAGCAAGTGACAGACCTCAAACCTTTTGGTGAGTTAGGAAGGTGTCTACTCCAAGCATGTAAACACTTCCCCTGGTGGAATGAGTGCATGAGAACCATTTGTTCCAATGGCCATGAATCAGGCTGAAGTAGGTGCTGTGAAGCTTAGTCAGATATTGAAGATGCTACCTGTGATGTCATTGGTAATGGCATCTTTGAAATGAAGGACAAATCTCTCTCTCTCTCTCTCTCTCTCTCTCTCTCTCTCTCTCCATACATACACATACATATATACACACATACATATATGTGTATGTATACATGTTATATACATATATATAACATGCATAACATATATACTATATATCTTATATACATACACATGCATACACACAGGAACATGTATATGTGTGTGTATATGGCTTCTTCTCTTTGGAGTATATGTATATATATGTATATACTCAGGGATTCTATAAGAAATTTCTTTAGGATTGCCATCTTTGGGGGGAGGTGATTTCTTTATCCTCTCCTCAGTAGCTACAGGGGCCATATGCACATGAGAGTGAGATCATATGTTTGCCTAGGTGAGTCTTAGAATGGATCCCAAAACCTTGCTACCTCTTCTACTTTGTGTTTTTTTCCCCTGAGGAGAGGTTGCCAAATAGAGGGCCTGAGAGTTGGATGTTTCCAGCTTTGTTGGCTACTTGTCAATTCAAGAGATTGAAAGTCCTTGAATTGGGTGATAGTTGCCCTGAATGAAACTACCTTCTTGGAGGAGATGACCACTGCCAGGAGGATGAACCATGACCATGTGGTTGGCCAGAAAATCTTGACCTTGAGTTGCTACTTAGACAGTACAACTTGAGAGGAAATTGAAATCTGTCTTACCTACCTCCTGAAAGAGTATAATAAAAGTAATGGGTTATAGTTTATGAGTTGAGTATGTGTCAATATGTACTTATGAGGTTTTGTTTGTTTGTTTTAGGCATCTCTTTTGTGATAGAAAGAAATAAAAGAGCTGTTCTGTAACTGTTGTCTACTACTTTGTATATTGAGCAATCCCTTTTGGGGTTTGCTAGACATGATCCATAACTACTCTTAATTTGAGATTTATTCCCCTGAGATCTCTGGGCATGGAAACATAGAGAGTCAGAGAATATGACAGAAAAGTTAAACACTTTCTTGTAGAATCCCTTAGAACTGAACCTAAGTCCAACTGAGGAAGGGTTCTTGATGGGAGACTAGCACCCTTTATGTCATGGGTGTAATTTAAACAATATTGAATAATAATGAAATTCATTACTGTATATTGTGAGCAGTTCAGATTTGAATAAAGCAAGAAACTCTATGTTGGGTTAAAAAATGAACCACTTGGGGGTTTCTGGAATACTTGAAAAGCCTCATGAATTTTAGTCAAGCATTTGAGTATCTCGGTTGAAGCTTTGCATTTGTAAGCAATTAAATAGATATATTTTTCCTAATGTCAGGTTGAACAAGATTCCCTTGGGTTAATTCTGTAGTTGTTTGGATGGTATTTGTCCTGGTCTGTGCATGAAGGTTGAACAAGAAATAATAAAAGAGAAAGGGCCAAACCTTAGAAAAATCGTGAGAAGAGATTACTAGTCTGGTCTAGCTAGAAGCAAGTGACTTTCTTCCCTTTGCTCTTCTCCCCATGCCTTCCATCCCACAGCTACAGGTAGAACAGAGGCCCATAGCAGCTCCAGGAACCAAATTCAAAAGCTAAGTGTAATTTACCTTTCTTTTATCCTTGTTACGAATTAATCAATCAAGCAGCAATATTAGTGATCACCTACTACTCATCTAAGTACTTCTTCTATAGCTATTGGCACACAATTTAAACAATAACCGACTCTCCTTCACACAATGCTTTATTCCCTTTTAAAAACTGAAATCTGTTAACAAGGGAAAGCAGAATTAATGTTCCTGTTTCCCCCTTGGGATGACTCATCTGGGACAATAGCATAAAGAGCCACAGATTTGAAAAGAATAGAGAAGACAGCTGGATGAACAGTCAAAGCATTGGACTCCATTCAATAAGGCACTACTGTAGACACCGAGGCGAACCACTCTCCGATACCTTTCTTCTGTCACACCTTTTTTCCCTGAGATGACATTAACCTATTCAAAACTCAAACCAGTGATCTTTGTCTCCTGCCATCTCTGTTCCAGAAAGTCTCTGATCACCTTTCCTTTGACTTAAACTAACCTCTTTGTGAAAATTTGTGACAAACTCAAAACACATCTTTCTAGACCATGTCCTTTTTTGGCATGAGCACTCAGCCAAATACATAGGCCTCAACTTCACTTAGGGAGACTTTAAAGGACCACATTTCTCATGGTTATTAGATTGCAGACTTTATTACAAATATCTTGGGGGGAAAATGGATCTCACATATATCCTATTATGGGCTCAGTGGACTTGGCAAGCTGGGAATTTTAATCTCTATGGTCTGATCTTTTGGAGAATTGTGTTCTCTTAAAGATAAGGGGAGCAGTTAGCAACATCTATATCAATCCCCGTGCACAAAGCTAAAAGTAAAGTTTGTTACCTTTTTTTTCTTTTTGGAAGGGCAATTGGGGTTAAGTGACTTGCCCAAGGTCACATGGCTAGTAAGTATTAAGTGTCTGAGGCCAGATTTGAACTCAGGTCCTCTTGACTCCAGGGCTGGTGCTCTATTCACTGCACCACCTAGCTGCCCTGTAGTTTGTTACTGATGTAAAGAACAATAATATCATGCTGCTCCTAATTAAAAATGGACTTCTGGGGCGGCTAGGGGGCACAGTGAATAGAGCCCTGGCCCTGGAGTCATGAGGACCTGAATTCAAATTCGGCCTCAGACACTTAACACAAAACCCTAGCTGTATGACCTTGGGCAAGTCACTAACCCCAATTGCCCTTTCAAAAAAATAAAAAAGAGGACTTAAAAATGGACTTCTTTTAGGAATGGTGTTTTGCTAAAATAATTTGGAACCTAGAAATGTTCCAGGGTAACTAGGTGGTACAGTGCATAGATCACTGGGCCTAGATTCATGAGGACCTGAGTTCAAATCTGAACTCAAATACTTACTAGTTCTATGACCCTGTTTGCCTCAGTTTCTCATCTGCAAAATGGGCTGGAGAAGGAAATGTCAAATCACTCCAGTATCTCTCTGCCAAATGGGGTCATGAAGAGTCAGACATGATTGAAATGACTGAACAACAAAAAAGAAATGTTCCATCAAATGTTCCACCCATGGGCTCATACGCATACAAATTAAAAGTACAGGAGCCATTTTGTCATATACAGAGCATAAAAAGGTCCAACTCACTTTATAAAGTAGAATGAGACATCTGGACTTACCAATGGGCAAAATGAAATGATGAATTAAGCAATCATCTAGAGACCTGATTCCTCAAGATAGCCAATCAGGATCACTCGAGGTAAAAAGGCCCCTTTCTTCTCAATAATAGGTACAGCTTTGAGTGATGCAGATCATCAGTAAATGGATACTAATACCACTGAATGGTACTTGCAACAAACCCAAGTGGTATTCATGACTCTGTAACATGTACTTTTCAAAACTGTTTACTCTCTTTCTGTTTTAGGATTACTTTGTGTTTATTTTGCATATACCTTTATATACTACTTTGCTTTACAGAGCAGAATCCAAGAAACCGTCTGCAGGTGGGCGATCTTCTGTGGACTGTGAGTGCTTTTAAAGACCCTGACCTCAGAGGGGTCCAGAAAGGTAAGCTGAGGGAGGGAGGGAAGAAGATGAGTAAGATGATGGAAAAAGCCACTGCAAGGAGAGAGACATCTGCAAGCCTTGATTAGGAACAATCTGTGTTGTTGTTGTGTTGCTTATTCTTCGTGCTAAGAGGACCAATGATATGAGGGTGATGTCTCGACTTGCCCATAAATTGGATTTATGTGAGGCAGAGCTGTGCAGAGGCATCAGCCCCACTGCTCCAGAGTCATCTGAGTCCAGTGGCAAGAGAAAAGCCATATGATGGGTGATGGCCCAGGATGCAATGTGTGACCTTAGCCTTTCTAAATTAAGGTCTTTCCCAGGTCTTACTTTGTCTGAGGCAACATCTATTCAAGCAATCTGTGAGAGATAAGCCATGAAACCCTGCCAGAACATGAGGACTAATGGTGTGCTATGAATGGGAATCTGTGTCAGCACCAATGATTCATAGCTCTGGAGTGGTGAGAATTAGCCAGAGAGTCAGAACTGATCCTGTCACTCCTTCCTAGCAAAGCTGGTTTACCCTTCCTGGGTGTATTAGTTTGTTTGTTCTTTACCTGTTATTTAAATTTACACTTCATTTACTATCATAATACCATGCAGGTCAGAAGAAAAGCTAAGCTATACTTGTATTTAATTTCATGCTTACAAATAGAAACAAGACAGTATTCCTTCTTTTTGAGATAAAATTTTTCATTCAGGCTAAACTAGGTGTCTTGGCACTAAGTTAGAACCACTGGGCATAGTGTGGAGGTGTAATGGCAATGGTAATTTGAAGATTTTCCCTGATTTGAAGATGTTCCCTGCCACTTAATAGGCTGAATGTAATCACATGGAGGCTGTCGTGGGAGGAGTTTGCTGAAGGGTAGATCAGAGCCCACAGGAAGCTGAGAGTCAGTCAGCTACACAATGGGAGAGAGAGGATGCACTCAGGGAGACAACTAGGCTTGTGAGTGTTGGTTTGTGGGAAGGCTAAAGGATGGTATGGCTCTCTGCTGCATTGTGGTGTATTAACTTCTATGTTGCTATGATGGATTCAATTTCCTGGTGTTGGGATTTTGTTTTCTGGTGTCCGAATAAATGTTTTTGCTTCTGTTTTCTATATGGAGAGTCTGTTATATTTTGTGCTTGAGAGCTATGTCGGCATATTTACAGTCTCCAATGGCACAGTGAATATTGCATTGGCACTACAGGAGGTCTGTATTATACTTGGCACTCACAGCAAGAACCTGAGGTCAAAAATCAGAGCTATTGATCCAGCCTCAGACATACACATACACACAAACTAGCCATGTGACCTTGGGCAAGTTACTTAACCCCATTTGCCCTCCAAAAAGCAAAAAGAAAAAGGAAAAAAAATCAGAGCTATCATAAGATCCAGGCCACAAGAAAACAAATTTCATGCATTTGTCTTTCTTTTTTCCCCCTTGGTGTTGGCTATGTGTCACCCAAGTTTTGAAAGAAAACCATTCCCCCACAAAGGGAAGGGGAGCAAGTTGCTTGGAAAAACCAAGCTCCACTCCTGTATGGGAAAGTGGGAGAGGAGTTGTTTAAGCTTCCTTTAAGTCCCAAGAAAAATTCCTTTTGTTATAGGAAGCTTTCCCTAACTCCTCTTAATTCTAGTGCCTTCCTTCTATTAATTATTTCCTATTAATTCTATATATTACTTACTTTGTATATTTTTATCTGCATGTTATCTTTCCCATTAAATTATAAACTCCTTGAGAGAAGAAATGACCTTTTACATCTTTTTGTATTCCCAGAGCTTAGCACAGTGCCTGGCATACCCCAGGCATTTAATAAATATTGATTGATTGATTGAAATAGATCCTCTGGCTAAAAGAATATCAACAACTCAATCTGCCTTGCCCTCTAGTACTACCTGTTGCCTCATACACACCCACACTCACAACCACACACATTGTTTCCCTGATAATCAGAATGTAAGTTCCTTCAAGGCAGGAACTATTTCATTTCTGTGTTTTTCACTCCACAGTCTAACATTATGATTGGGACATGAAAGGCAATTAATAAACGTGTGTTAAGTAACACCTGGCAGACAAACCCTATCACCTGTTGGGACTCTTAGGGAAGCTACATTACATTCAATGTACTCTGTGAATATGCATCTACTCCAATCATAGGTTACAAGCTGTCCCCCTTTTACTGATCAGCTAGAGGATACAATTCATCCAAAGTAAAGGAATTTGATGAAATAGCCCAGGAACAATCAAAACCTCTATTCCCATGCATAAACCTGACATATATTCTACCACAAAGCATACCATTAGTGGGAAGAATTACATGCATAGGAATCATAAATGGGTAGAGTATGTGGGGAGCATGTGTGGATAGGGAACCTACCTGGAGAGTCACGTGTAAAGAATTAATATGACTGGAGCATGCACATGCATAAACAACTCATGCTTCCACTGTGGGGATGCCAGTGCAATGTCTCTTGAATTTATGATGCTTACCTCTCTAAGTCTGTCCTTGAGCCCATCTGGTATCTTTGCTTCTCTTCCAGTTAATGTTACATATTTGATGCCTCCTGTCTTTTGTAATGTCCTGAGCTTTGCTGTTCTCTATTAAGCAAATCACTTTGATGATTTCATGGCTACTGTTTGGCATTGTTTTCTGCTACTAGTTGAGTGTCTTATCTTCAGGATCATGTGTTAGGCTCTAGTGACTAGAAAGCATCTCCATGATAATGACAGAATAACAACTGTTTAATCAAATGGGAAACCATAAGTCATCCCACATAACTAATTGAAGCCTGACAGAGTGCGTGCAGGCTAAGATTAAGACTTCTTTTAACACCTGAATTGAGTACTGAGATCATAGTCCTTTATCTCAAACAACTGGTACTCTGACTTCTGGTAAGTAATTCCCAAGATCCTCCTTGGCTCTGCATGTAAATGAATTTTACCTAGAATAAAACACGAATGAAGGAGGAAGGAAGGAAACAAGGATTTATTAAATATCTACTATGTGCCAAGCACTCTGCTAAATGCTTCACAAATATCTCCTTTGAACAACCCAATAACTCTGGGAGATAAGTGATATTATCATACCCATTTTATAGGTGAAGAAACTGAGACAAACAGAGGTTAAGCAACTTGACTAAGGGTCACACAGCTAGTAAGTATTTGAGGGGGATTTGAGCTCAGATATTCCTGAGGAAGAAACGTTCAAAGTTCATCATTCTCCAAACATTAAACTTACATTCTTGCCTTTATTTTATATTTTTGTCTGCCATATGTCTATTCATCTATCCATCTAGCTATATATCTAGTAGCATCAAGTTTGACGTCAGTGCTATATTTTGGTCAGTGAAAAATCTTTCAATCTCTCGGTACTCTTTTCTCCTCTCTTGCCTTCCCTAATTTTCCAATACTCTATTTTTGTCTTTGTTATTTCTTTCTATGCCTTGTCTCATCAGTAACATCCATGGACAATATTTGGTCCTCCACTAGCAGCACTCCAGGATTAAAGAGTCAGCTAATTAGCTAAAATTTCCCATTTACCTAGACATAGATTAACAGTATCATAAGAAAAGTCATGGATAATGGCTAGAGCACAGTCTCTGTCTCACAGAAACCATCCTAAACCTTCTCTTTTCTTCTCTATGACACTACCAGCTCCCCCACTTCTCAACAGAAAAATCTTACTTCTTAAAAGTACTCTAATGAAAAAATAGATTCCCACATGAGTGCCTTCCTCTTCCCTGTTCCATACCTTAAATATCCTTCTCATCATCCCCAATTCACTACTCTTTGTCAAAGCCAACCCCTCCACAAGTGCTCTTGATTTGATTCTAAATTTTTCTATTTTCTCCTTGCCATTCTCTGTCTCCCTCCCTCCTTCTCTCCCTTTCCTTCTCTCTCTCCTTTTCCACCCTTTCCTTTTCGTTCCTTCTCTCTCTCTCTCTTCCCATCTCCTTTTCATCCTCCCTTCCTCTCCCTCATGTTCAATCTCTCTTTGAACCTTTCTAAATATCTATAAAGATAACAAAAGTGTACAGATCTCCCCCATCCTTAAGAAACCTTTCACTGAACTCTGCTATCCCCTCAAGGTAGCATTTTATGCCTCATATTCTTTACATAGGCAAACTCCTAGAAATGATTGCCTTCATTATTATTTCCTCCCCTTCCAGTCACCCTTTTCAGCCTTGCTTCCAATTACACATCACAACTAAAATTGTTTTTTCCAAAGTTACCAACAATGTTTTAATTGATAAATTCAATAGTCTTTTCTCAGATCTTACTTAAATGTATGTTTCTGTCCCTTTTAATATACTTTACCATCATTAATCAATCCTTTCTCTTTTCTCTTGGCCTTTCTGACACTGTTTTGTCTTGATTTTCCTCTTACATATCTGACCACTCTTACTAAGCTTCCTTTTCTGGATTACCATCCATCTCTTCTCCGTTAAGTGTGAGTGTTCTCTTTTCTCTCTAAACTTTCTTCACTGAAAATCTCATGGGTTCAATTATCATTGCTATGCAAATTATTCCAAAACCTATATATCCATTCTAAATCTCCCTCCTGAACCCCGATTTTACATTTCTGGTTCCCTGCTGAACATCTCAAATTTAACATATCTAAACCTCTTATACTCACTCCTAGTCTTTTTCCTTCTTCAAACTTTTTTATGTCTGGTGAAAACATTATCCTTCCAGTCACCCCCCTTTTGCAACTTCACATTCATCCTTGACCCTTCTTTCTTTATCACATCCCCTCTCCCACATGTAATCAGTTGTCAAGTCTTGTTGATTCTGTCCCCATAACATCTCTCATATCTATCAATTTCTTTCAAATGCTTTATTAACTTCTAGTTTACATCATTCATTTCCATCAGATTTTGGATTACAATTTTTCCCCATTTTCCCATGATACCAGAAAAGCAGTCCCACAGGATATCCCCTCATCCAATCTACTCTCTCACATCTCTTCTCCCATACCCCCTTTTACTTTTCCAGTAGGGCAAGGTGAATCCCCATTCCCCAATGCCTGCACATCTTATCTCCCAATTATATGCAAAATAGTATTAATCATAGTATTTATATATTTTTATTTTTTACTTTTTGGAGGGCAATTGGGGTTAAGTAACTTGCCCAAAGTCACACAGCTAGGTTTTTGTTTTGTGTGCGTTAAGTGTCTGAGGCCAGATCTGAACTCAGGTCCTTCTGACTCCAGGGCCGGGCGCTCTACTCACTGAACCACCTAGCCGCCCCATATTTATATATTTTTAAAACATTTGATTTTAAAACTTCAAATTCCAGACCCATTCCCCTCTTCCCTTGCCACCAATCTCCCCTGGGATGATAAGCAACTCAGTATATGCTGTACATGTATAGCTATGCAAAACATTACCATAGTAGATATATTGTAAAAGACTGACTATATTTCCCTCCCTCCTATCCCACCTCCCACTTGGTCTATTCCCTACATTGATCCTGTCCCTTTTCAAAAGTGGATGCTTCCAAATTCCCTCCCCCCCTCCAGCCTGCCCTCCCTTTCATCATCCCCCTCTCATCCCATTCTCCCCTACTTTCCTATAGGGTGAGATATCCTTTTTAGTATGTATGTCATTCTCTCCCTGAGCCAAATTCAATGAGAATATGGTTTTGCCTTTTTAACTTCCTGTTCTTCCCCTCCCCTGCAACCACTTTCCCTTGCCTCTTCTACATGAGATAGTTTACCCCAATTTGTCTCTCCCCATCTCCTCTCGTTATGTTCCTCTCTCACCTCTCAATTTCACCCCTTAAGTATCATCCCTTCCCATTAAATTCGACCTATGCCCTCTATCAATGCATACCTGTAAACATATACACACATTCACATATGTATTCATATGCCCATATACCCTTCTTCAGCTATTTTTATACTGAGAAAGCTTTCATCAGTTACAGTTACTGTTTTTCCATGTAGGAATATAAATAGTTCAACTTTGATAAGTTCCTTATGGTTTATTTTCCCTGTTTACTTTCTCAAGCATCTCTTGCTTCTTGTGTCTGAATGTCAAATTTTCTATTCAACTCTGGTTTTTTCCTCAAGAATGCTTGAAAGTCCTCTATTCTACTGAATGACTATATTTTCCCTTGAAACATGATACTCAGTTTTGCTGGGTAGGTGATTCTTGTTTTTAATCCCAGCTCCTTTGCCCTGCAGAATATCATATTCCATGCCCTTCAATCCCTCAGTGTAGAAGCTGTCAGATCCTGTGTTATCCTGGTTGTGTTTCCACAATATTGAAATTGTTTTTTACTGGCTGCTTGTAATATTCTCTCCTTGATCTGGGAATTCTGGAACCTGGCTACATTATTCCTAGGAGTTTTCTTTTTGGGATCTTTTTCAGGAGGTGATCGATGGATTTTTTCAACCTCTATTTCCCATTCTGGGTCTAAAACATCAGGGCAATTTTCCTTGAGAATTTCTTGAAGGATGATTTCTAGGTTCTTTCTTTGATCATGGCTTTCAGGTAGTCCAATAATTTAAAAATTATCTGTCTTGGATCTATTTTCCAGGTCAGTGGTTTTTCCCATGAGATATTTCACATTGCCTTCTATTTTTTCATTTGTTTGGATCTGTTTAACAGCATCTTGATTTCTCATAAAGTCACTAGCTTCCATTTGCTCCAGTCTAACTCTGAAGGAATGAATCTCCTCAGTGAGGTTTTGAGATTCTTTTTCCATCTGGCAAAGTCAGCTTTTTAAGACATTGTTCTCCTCATTGCCTTTTTGAGCCTCTTTTGCCATCTGAGTTAGTCTATTTTTTTTAAAGAAATTGGGGTTAAGTAACTTGCTCAAGGTTACACGGCTAGTCATTATTTCTGTGTGGGTGCTCATTTTCTGAGGCCGGATTTGATCTCGGGTCATCCCAACTCCAAGGCCGGCACTCTTACTCACTGCGCCACCTAGCCGCCCCTTTAGGGCAATTGGGGTTAAGTAACTTGCCCAAGGTCACATGGCTAGGTTTTTGTTTGTGTGGGTTAAGTGTCTGAGGCCGGATCCGAACTCAGCTCCTTCTGACTCCAGGGCCGGCACTCTACTCACTGTGCCACCTAGCCGCCCCTAGTCTATTTTTTAAGGTGTTATTTTCCTCAGTCAGGCTGTTGACTCTCATTTCATACTTTCCTTTCATCTTTCTCATTTCTCTTCCCAATTTTTCCCCCACTTCTCTTATCTGCTTCTTAAGGTCCTCTATGGCCTGTAGCCAGCTCATATTTTCATTTGGGGCTATTGGTGCAGGACTTCTGACCTCACAGTCATCCTCCTATTACATTCTTTGATCCTCTTTGCCCCCCAGATAGGAGTCTAATGTTGAATTTTTCTCTTTATTTTGTTTCCTTTGCCTAGGCATGTTGCCACTCAATTATTTGACTTTTGGGCTTGTTGCCACAGTAGGACTCTGCCACCGGCCAGGGGAGCTTCCATCCCAAATGTTGGAGTTTTCTCAACTGCTGGAGGTATTAGTTGGGTGGCCTCTCTGAAGCCTCCACACATTCTGGCAAGCTGGTCATACGCCCCAAGACCTCCACCCCAGACCACAGTCCAGATCCAAGAAGGTTTAAGCAGGGGGTGGAGCTAAGATGGAGGAAAGGAAGCAGTAACTTCTCTAAGCTCCTCCGTGAATCCCATCACTAAACCTTAAAAAGCGAATCTGAACGGATTCTGTTGTGACAGAATCCACTTGGAGATAGAGTGTGGCAGAATCCAGCCCAGGAAAGTGCCCAGTGGGTCCAGACAGGGGGAGTGCGGGGCACGTGGGGTCTATACAGCTCAGAATTGAGAGCAGACAAGCAGACTACACCAGAAAGAAAAGAAGCCCCAGTCTGCAGACTTACCAAGGACGAATCACAGTCATCTCACCATCATCTCATGAGGGGAAAGGAAGAATCTTTGGGTCCAGGTAAGAGGGGGCTTGGGGACCCCAGCAGAGACAGCAGCTTCTCCTGGGACTATCAGCTCCCAGCCTGGAAGTTTAGAAATTACCTGCCTGTATATGCAGGGGCTAGAATGGCAAAGTAAATTGTAGTTGATCCGATCCCTCCTTCATGAAGTAGAAAACCCAAAGATAAGTCTCCCACCCAGACTGAAATCCTAAATTAGTAGAAATAGCCTCAGGCTTGGGAATCTTCAAGAAGAGGTGTAACTGAGACAGCCAGAAGTCAGAAGAGAAGAGAGGGAGGGGTCCCAACAAGCCCCACCTCACCTGACCAACAAAAATCTGCCTATAGCCCAGAGGTATAGAGGCAGAAATCTGAAGTGGTCAGATCAACCCACCTTCACAGACAACTCTGTGCACATCTACATACCTCTCTGAGACTCTGCCTTAGCCACAAACTAGACACCCAGAGGCTACAGCATTCAAAGTCAATGACTAGGCCCTTAGCTCACAGCCTGAGAAATTAAGAAATAGGAAATCACAATGGGAAGGAAGAAAGCTGAGAAGGAGAAGGGGAAGGCAAGAAAATTGATCCAAGCTTACTATGTAGGTCAAGAACAACCAAATACACAGGACAACTTGGACTCTTTACCCACACCTGAGACCACAGAAAGAAATATGAACTGGTCTCAAGCCCAAATAACTTTCTTGGAGGAGCTTAAGCAAGATTTTAAAGACCAAATCAGGGAGGCAGTGACCAACTTGGGAAAAAGTTTCACTGAAGAAAACAAATCCTTAAAAAGTAAAATTAGTGAAGTAATTGGAGAAAATACCTCCCTAAAAAGGACCTTCAAAAACTAACTGAAGACTATAATTTGCTAAAAATTAGAATCAATCAAATTGAAACTCAGAATTCTATGATGCACCAAGAGTCAATCAAACAAAACATGACAATTGAAAAATTGGAAGAAAATGTAAAATATCTCACTGGAAAAACAACTGACCTGGAGAAGAGATCCAGGAGAGATAACTTAAGAATTATCGGTCTACCAGAAAACCATGATGAAAAAAGCAGCCTAGACAACATCCTCCAAGAGATTGTCAAAGAAAACTGTCCTGAAGTCCTGGAATCAGAAGATAAATTAGTTATTGAAAGAATTCACCAGACTCCTCCTGAAAGAGGGATCAACTTAATCAGTGAAGTTTAAGATTCTAATGTGAATAGACACATAAATTCATTAAATAGAGGAAAAGGAGGGAGGGAGAGGAGCACTGTTTGAAATTTACTCTCATTGGTTTGTAGTGAAATGGGGCGTAACTTACTCTGATAAGTATAAAAATTTATTGTGTCCTATAGGTAGTGGGAGGGTGGGGGGGGGGTTAAAAAGGAAGAGACTAAAGGGAGCGCTAGAGGGGAGGGAAATAATAGTAAGGGGAGAGGGTAGGTTAAGAAGGGGGGTCACCGGGTGGGAACACTAAGGGAGGGGGTGGTCAAAAGGGAAAACTTCAAGGACGGGAAGGGAGAAGGAGGAAACAAAAACATAAACAGGGGAGGGAATAGGATGGAGGGGAAGAGACAGTCATCATTACTGTGAATTGTGAATGGGATGAACTCTCCCATAAAAGAGAGGCAGATAGCAGAATGGATTAAAAACCATAATCCTACAATATGCTGTATACAAGAAACACATTTGAAACAAAAGGATACCCACAGGGTAAAGGTAAAAGATTGCAATAGAATTTTTTATGCTTCAGCTAAAGTAAAAAAAAAAGCAGGGGTAGCAATATTTATCTCAGATAGAGCAAAAGTAAAAATAGATGTAATTAAAAGAGATAAGGAAGAAAACTATATCCTGCTAAAAGGCACCACCAAGAATGAAGCAATATCATTACTTAATATATATGCACCAAGTGGTATAGCATTCAAATTCCTAGAGGAGAAGTTAAAGGAATTAGAGGAAGAAATAGATAGCAAAACTATGCTAGTGGGGGACCTCAATCTCCCCGTTTCTGAACTTGATAAAACTAACCTCAAAATAAACAAGAAAGAAGTTAAGGAGGTGAATAGAATTTTAGATAGTCTAGATATGATAGATCTCTGGAGAAAACTGAATGGGGATAAAAAGGAATTTATTTCTTCTCAGCAGTGCATGCTACATACTCAAAAATAAACCATGTAGAAGATGGCACAGTAGAAACAGCGTGTCCAAGCCACTCTCCCCCCAGATCACCTCCAAACTATGTAAAAGGGGACTCTGAACAACTTCTGGAGCCCTAGAACCCACAGAATGACACAGAGAAGCTAACCTCCCACTGAGGACAGCCTAGCAGCCCTGCAGGAAAGACCAGCGCAATGCTCTGGGAACCGGCAGTGCAATATGCAGTGCACGGGGAGCCGAGAACAGGTCTGCCTGAGTCATGGTTTTAGCCTCAGGGCGGCAGGGCCAGCAGCCAGCTGGAGGGACCCCAGAACACCAGCAGCTGTGATGATTCCAGAATTATCAACATAGACAGGCCTAGGACAAAGTGAGATGTTAGTGCCCTATGGACTTTGGGACCAGTATTTGGGGAATGCGTCGGCTCTCTCCCCTGGGGGCTAGAAGACGTTGAGGAGACATTTCCCTGATGTTTTAGACCCAGAGGGCAAAATAGAGGTTGAAAGAATCCACTGATCACCTCCTGAAAAAGATCTCAAAAAGAAAACTCCCAGGAATATTATAGCCAGGTTCCAGAATCCCCAGATCAAGGAGCAAGAGATGCCTGAGAAGATAATCAGGGAAAAGAAATCAAAAGGAACTTATCAAAGTTGAACTATTTACATTCCTATATGGAAAAACAATAACTGTCACTGATGAAATCTTTCTCAGTATGAAAATAATGGAAGAAGGGCGTATGGTCATATGGATACATATGTGAATGTGTGTATATATGTTTACAATTATATATGGATAGAGGGCATAGGTTGAATTTGTTGGGAAGGGAGGATACTTAAGGGGTGAAATTATGAGGTGAGAGAGGAAAGTGGCAAGAGGAGATGGGGAGAGACAGGGTAGGGTAAACTCTCTCATGTAGAAGAAGCAAGGGGAAGTGGTTGCAAGGGAGGGGAAGAATAGGAAGGCAAAAAGGAAAAAACATATTCTCATTGAATTTGTCTCAGGGAGAGAATGACATACATACTAAATGGGATATCTCAACCTGCAGCAGAATAGGGGGTAGGGGGATGAGAGGAGGGATGATGGATGAGAGGGCATCCTTGGGGGGAGGGGAGGTTGGAAGTACCCACTGTAGAAGAGGGACAGGATCAAGTAGGGAATGGACCAGGTTGGGGGTGGGATGAGTGGGAGGGAATTATAAGCAGCCTTGTACAATATATCTACTATGGTAATGTTTAGCATAGCTAGACATGTACAACATATACTGAATTACTTATCTTCCCAGAGGGAATGGGTGACAAGGGAGGAAGGGAATGGATCTGAAATTCGAGGTCTTAAGATTAAATGTTTCAAATATATTTAAAAAAAAATAGACCATGTACTAGGGCATAAAAACCTCACAATTCAGTGCAGAAAAGCAGAAATAGTAAATGCGTCATTCTCAGATCATGATGCAATAAAAATTATATGCAATAAAGGGCCATGGAAAGATAGACTAAAAACTAATTGGAAATTAAACAATTTAATCCTAAAGAATGAGTATGTCAAACAAGAAACTATAGAAACAATCAATAATTTCATTCAAGAGAAAGATAATATTGAGACAACATACCAAAATTTGTGGGATGCACTAAAGGCAGTTCTCAGGGGAAGTTTTATATCCCTGAGTGCATACTTGAATAAAGCAGAGAGAAGGGAGGTCAATGAATTGGACATGCAATTGAAAAAGCTAGAAAAAGAACAAATTGAGAATCACCAATTTAGTACTAAATTAGAAATATTGAAAACCAAAGGAGAGATTAATAAAATTGAAATTAAGAAAACTATTGAATTAATAAATAAAACTAAGAGCTGGTTTTATGAAAAAAAAAACCAATAAAATTGATAAACCCTTAGTTAATATGATAAAAAAAAGAAAGAAGAAAACCAAATTATGACTATCAAAAATGAAAAGGGTGAATCTACCTCCAGTGAAGAGGAAATCAAAAAAATAATGAGGAATTATTTTTCCCAATTGTATGCATATACATATGACAATCTTAGTGAAATGGATGAATATTTACAAAATTACAAGTTGCCCAGATTAACTGAAGAGGAAGTGAATTACCTAAATAACCCCATCTCAGAAAAAGAAATCAAACAAGTCATCAATGAACTCCCTAGGAAAAAATCTCCAGGGCCAGATGGGTTTACTAGTGAATTCTATGAAACATTTAAGGAACAATTGATCCCAATACTCTACAAACTATTTGGGAAAATTAGTGAAGAAGGAGTCCTGCCAAATTCTTTCTATGACACAAATATGGTACTGATTCCTAAATCAGGAAGAGATAAAACAGAGAAAGAAATTATAGACCAATTTCCCTCATAAATTTAGATGCAAAAATTTTTAATAAAATATTAGCCAAAAGACTACAACAACTTAACACAAAAACAATACACTTTGATCAGGTAGGATTTATTCCAGGAATGCAAGGATGGTTTAATATTAGGAAAACCATCAGCATAATTGATCATATCAACAATAAAACTAGCAGAAACCACATGATTATTTCAATAGATGCAGAAAAGCTTTTTTATAAAGTACAACATCCATTCCTATTAAAAACACTAGAAAGTGTAGGAATAAATGGAGCCTTCCTTAAAATAGTTGATAGCATCTATTAAAAACCATCAGCAAGTATTATACACAATGGGGATAAACTAGAAACATTTCCAATAAGATCAAGGGTGAAACAAGGGTGTCCACTATGACCCCTCTTATTCAGTCTGGTACTAGAAACATTAGCAGTAGCAATTAGAGAAGAAAAAGAAATCAAAGGAATCAAATTAGGCAAAGAAGAGACCAAGCTATCACTCTTTGCAGATGAGATGATGATATACTTAGAGAATCCTAGAGAATCAAGTAAAAGACTACTTGAAACAATAAATAAATTTGGCAAAGTTGCAGGATATAAAATAAACCCACATAAATCCTTGGCATTCCTGTATATCTCTAATGAAATTCAACAGCAAGAGATAGAAAGAGAAATCCCATTTAAAGTCACTGTAGATATTATAAAATATTTGGGAATCTACCTGCCAAAACAAACCCAGGACCTATATGATCACAATTACAAAGCACTTCTCACACAAATAAAATCATATCCAACTAACTGGAAAAATATGAATTGCTCATGGCTGGGTCGAGCTACTATAATAAAAGTGACAATTTTACCCAAACTGAATTATATATTTAGTGCCATACCAATCAGTCTACCAAAAAAACTACTTTTTAGAGTTAGACAAAATAGTAACAAAATTTATTTGGAAAAACAAACTGTCTAGAATATCAAAGGAATTAATGAAAAGAAATACTAGGGAAGGTGGACTAGCTATGCCAGATTTTAATCTGTATTATATAGCAGCAGTCATCAAAACTACTTGGTACTGGCAGAAGAGTAGAGTAGTGGGTCAATGGAATAGATTGGGTGCAGGAAACCCAGCAATTAATTAATATAGTAATCTATTGTTCGATAAACCCAAAGACCCCAGTTTTCAGGATAAGAATGCACTATTTCACAAAAACAGCTAGGAAAACTGGAATACAGTATGGCAGAAACTGGGCATAGACCATTATCTAACACCATATACCAAAATCAAGTCTAAATGGGTTCATGATCTAGGTATAAAGGATGATACTGTAAGCAATCTGGGAAAGCAAGGAATAGTTTACCTTTCAGATTTGTGGAGAGGGAAAGACTTTAGGACCAAACAAGAATTAAAGAGCATTATAAAATGCAAAATGGATAATTTTGATTATATTAAATTGAAAATCTTCTGTACAAACAAAGCCAATGTAACCAAGATCAAGAGGAAGGTGGGAAATTGGGAAAGAATTTTTACAACCTATGTCTCTGATAAAAGACTAATTTCTAAAATATATAGAGAATTGAGTCAAATCTATAAGAATATAAGTCATTCCCCAATTGATAAATGGTCAAAGGATATGAACAGGCAGTTTTCAGAGAAAGAAATTAAAGATATCTATAAGCATATGAAGAAATGCTCTAAATCACTATTGATTAGAGAAATGCAAATCAAAACAACTCTGAGGTACCACATCTTTCCAGTCAGATTGGCTAAGATGACAAAACAAGAAAATGACAAATGCTGGAGAGGACGTGGGCAAACACTAATGCATTGCTGGTGAAGTTGTGAACTTATCCAACCATTCTGGAGAGCAATATGGAATTATGTGCAAAGGGCTATAAATAATTTCATACCCTTTGATCCAGCAATACCACTCCTAGGGTTATATCCTAAAGAGATCATAGAAGAGGGAGGAAGACCCATATGTACAAAAATATTTATAGCAGCTCTTTTCCTGGTTGCAAAGAATTGGAAATTAAAGGGGTGCCCATCAATTGGGGAATGGCTAAACAAGTTGTGGTATATGAATGTAATGGAATATTATTGTGCTATAAGAAATGAGGAGGAGACGATTTTCATATTTACCTGGAGAGGCTTATACAAACTGATGCTGAGTGAGAAGAGTAGAATCAGGAGAAATATGTATACAATAACAAATACAACATATGTGTGATGACCAACTATGACAGACTGGCCTCTTTTCAGCAATGCAGTGATATAAGTCAATCCCAAAAGTCTCATGAAAGAGAGAAATGTGACATCCAGATATATAACTAGAAAGAACTGAGCTTGAATCCTGATGGAAGCAAACTAATTGATCTTTTTCTTTTCACTGTTTGGTTTTATTTCTTCTTTACCATTTTTCATCCCACCTAGTACAATATGCCTTTGTAATTGGACTAATGTCTAATATGAAAGTATTTGCAGATCCTATACTGGACTATATGCTGTTGTGGGGGGTGGGGGAAGGGAGGGAGAGGAAATTTGAAAATCAAGGAACTATGGAATTGAATCTTGTTAACTAAAACTAACCTAATAAATTAATTTTAAAAAGAAGAAAAAAAGAAGGGTTAAGCAAGGGTGATTACCCCCCAGACTAATGCCGGATCCCCCTACAGTTCTGCAGGCCAGGAGCAGAAGCTGCAATGTGGCAATGTGGCATAAGCTGGGCTGGCTCCTCAGTGGCTTCTCGCCCCCTGGGGAAGAAGCTGATGCACTCTCCCAACCAGTCCCAAAGTCCATAGGGCACTGACCTCTCACTTCATCCTAGGCATCTACATGTTGATAATTCTGGAAATGCCACAGCTGCTGGTGTTCTGGAGTCCCTCCAGCCCGCTGCTGCTCTCACCACCCTGGGCCTAAAACCTCCCACTCGACTCATGTGGGCCTGGGCTGGGCTCCCAGAGTGCTGTGCTGGTGGCTCCCTGCCAGGCTGTTCTCAGCAGGAGGTTAGCTACTCTGTGTCATTTTGTGGGTTCTGGAGCTCCAGAGGTCATTCAGAGTCCCCCTTTTACATAATTTTGAAGTGGTGTGGGCTGGAGCTCTGAGGAAGTGCTGTTTCTACTCCGCCATCTTGACTCTGCCCCATATCTGTCAATTTTTCTTCACTCATAAGGACACTATCCTATATTAGTCACTTACCACCTTTCTCCTGGACCTTTACAATAGTTTCCTAGATGGACTCCCTGTTTCTCCCCAGTCTCTTTCATCTCCAATGAATCTGCCAAACAACTGCTAAAAGAGTATTTCTAAGACATAAAATGAACATATCACTCCTTTACTCAGTCTTTCCAGGAACTACCTATTGCCTTTAGGACAAGATACGAAGTTCTCAGCCTTGTATTTGAAGTTGATCACAAGATGGTTTCCATTTTCCTTTCTAAACTCATTTAATGTTGTTCACCTTCATGCATTCTTCATACCAGCTTGAACTCCACATTATCTCTTGTATCTGCATCTTTGCGCAGAAGGTCCCCTAAGCCTAAACTTCTCCCTTATTTATCTTTTCCTCTTAGAAACTCTAGCTTCCTTCAAAGCTCAGCTGAGGTACCCTCTCTTATAGGAGACCCTTTCTGATTTTTCTCTTCTCCCCCATGTTAATGTTTCTAATTCTGGGAATCACTGTGTATTTACTTACCTGTATACATGTTGTAATCCAACCCCGCCCCCCGTATAATGTAAATATTTTATCTCTGTATTCCCAGTGTCTAGCATGTGCTTTATTATTAGCCAATTGTTATTAGCTCCATGACTGGGGTTAATAGTAACAAGGTTGTCATGAGGATCAACTGAGATAATAATTGTGAAGCATTTAGCACAGTGCTATATAAATTTTGCTGTTATTACTTAATAAATGTTTGTTAAATTGAATTAAATTCCATTTAAATATAAAATCCTAATTCCAACACTTAATATGTATGTGACCCTGTGCTAATCATTTAGCCCCCTTGAATCCCCCATGGGTTGTGTCCTAATGGAGGCAGTTGCCTTCTTGGCTCTTGGTAGCATGCAGCTGTCACTGTATCTCAGTGCAAAGTCAACTCTGACAATCTGACTGTTTCCCTAGACTGTCCTTTGTTCACCAATGGTTGGCAAAACACTGTGCTGTTGGGTTTTGCATTATCAGAAACCCTGGGGATCATTTAGTTCAGAAGCAGAAGCCCAGAAAGTTGAAGCAAGTTGGCCAAGGTCACACAGGTAGTAGATTTTAGAGCCAGAATTCAAACCCCTACCCCATGACCCAAAATGCAGAGTTCTTCCCATGTCTGTCTCTGTAAGCACACATATAGCATTTAGTCCATAGTAGGAATTTAATAAATGCTTGTTGAATGTTCTAGTTGTGGCTGACTCTTTATGACCCCATTTGGGGTTTTCTTGGTAGATTGAAGTGGCTTGCCATTTCTGTCTCCAACTTGTTTTATAGATGAGGAAACTGAGGCAAGTAGGGTTAAATGACTTGCCCAGGGTAACAAAGCTAGTAAGTGTATGAGGCTGGATTTGAATTCACGTCTTCCTGACTCCAAACTTGGTGCCTCATCCACTGCAACATCTAGCTGCTCATGCTTTTTGAATGAATGAATAAGCATATCCTACAGCAAAGACCTAAGACATTTGCTCTTTTTGACCTTGTTGAATGAAGAATTTCTCCCTTAAGAGGTGGAGACACATATTATCACTTGCTATCTTGTCTGTGTCCCTGAGAAGATGGACTGACCAAAAGACCACATAGATAGAGACCAAAGGGAAATGTCCAAGAGGTCCTCCAAATCACAACACCCATACTGTTCCACTACACGTTAGAATCCTGCCTAGCTCTGTTCCTTTCCTTCTCTCACCTCTGTTATTCTGTGGCCACAGGGTCTTAAAGGATTAGTTTCAGAATTAACCTTCAAATAGCTATATTACCGCCTACATTTAAATACATTGATTCAGGCAGCTTCCCTAAGGGTGGAAATACCAGCACTCACATGACACAAATAGCACTCTGCTTCTAATACTGTATTTATGATCCACCTGTACTTCTCTACCAGTTGTGAGAATGTTCCAAGAGATTAAATGATTAACCAAGTTGACATGACTAGGAAGATGGGAAATTAAGATTAGAAGCCACATCTTTTGACTTTAGATTCAATGAATCTTTTTTTCTTTGTATATTCTACATTACATATATTTTGCATTGAGAGGTCTGGACTTACAGACAGTGCTGGCTTCTACTCCTGCTCTTGCCACCAAGATGGCTATATGAATTTGGGTGAGTCACTGGACCTCTATTGACTTCAATTTTCTCATCTTTAAAATGAGAAGGTTGGACTAGATCATGCCCAAGGTCTTTTCTAGCTCTAACAATTGATGATTCTGTCTACACTGAGTTCTCTTACTTGTTTCCCTCATCTTATATTTTATTACCTGGTAGTTTGCAGCCATGGAACAAAGGGAGGCCAACATTCCCAGAAAGAGCCTGAAGCTCTTCATAACTTTGGTTTCTAACCACTTTGGCAAATCCTTCAGCAGGGGTTCCTCCATAGAAATTTCGTGTGTGCTGGCAGTCTGTATGAAGCTCTGTGCTGGGTAGTCATTGCATGTTAACAGGGCATAACCAACTCTCAGACTTAGCATAAAAGGCAGCTCCAGGATGGGGGCAAGTGCTTCAGATGATCAATTCCCTGAATTCCCTGCTTATTGGCCTCATTATCAGTCCTTCTAATTGGTTTGTTTTCCCCCCAGTTCTGGCTTGCCCAGTCTCATTAGCTCCTTTAGAGTTCCAGCTCCTATTTTTCATTTTTTTGTCCTCACTTGATCTCTGGTTCCTCGGCTTCCAGAACTGCTTCTCTGGAGTGAACTTCACTCTTCCAGTTATGGCTTCCATATACTCTTGCCAAACCCCAGAGCTTCTCATCCTTAAGCTTGGGGCAAGAATTAGGGGGCAGGAATATAGTGCCATGAGTCAGGTCATGATTCCATAACACTATGCATTCATAAGATCACAGGTTGAGAGATGGAAGGCTCTTTAAAAGTTACTCAGTCCAACCCCCTGAGAGATGAGGAAAGGGTGTGACTTGCCCAAGGTCATACAGATTTCAATGTCTGTGGGTTAGTCAACAAGCATTTATTAAGCCAATCACAGCTGTGATTACAAATCCCTTTTATTCTTGCTCTTCTCTCCATTCTCCCTTTCTCTTTTCTAGATAGTCAATAGAAATGAAGAATTGAGTCGATTATTTTTTTTTCTTTGTAGACTCTTTACAACTCTACTTTGGATGCTACAGAGAGGGGTCAGTGGAGAAAAATGCCATACTTCCCTATCCTCAGCCCTGTTGTACTAGGAATATTTTGTGGAGTTCCAAAAAAACAGGTTTTGAATTCTAAATACCCCTCACAGGTGCTTATTTAATGTTCTGAACAAAAACCTGGAATGAATGTTTCCAAACCCTGAAGTTTAGAGGTGGACCAGATTTTACAAGTTTGATGTCAAAAGGCGGGACTGAAGCAGCAGGAGGGAGGTGTGGGGCACGTCTGAGAAATGAGAAATGTGTCACGCAAGTGATTTTCGAGCACAGAGTGTTCTGGAGGGCCTGTGTCACCGAAGGCCATATGGATGACAAGGCCCTGCTTGTCACACCACTGCCCCAAATGGCATGTACACAGTGACTAACGCCTCGTTTCTCAGACCTGCATGTCAAGGGCAGCCTGTAAACATGAAACGGCTTCAGCAGACCTAAAATGAGATACCAAAATCATCCCTGGAGAAACCAGAGATTCTGTATATGGCCCTCCTCTTCAATTCTTTCTGAATGCACTCACTGGAGAATAATGTAAACCCATCAGTCTTCGAAGGCTCATTGTAGAACAGAGGAGAGACAATATTCCACCTTGGGACAGTGGCCTCAAGTTCCATTAGATTAGTCTCCTGGCTGGCCTTCTTTCCTCTACCCTCTCTTCTGTCCAATTCTTGCTTCATAACAATTCTAGATTAAATTTCTTGCACAACTAATTTTTCTAATGATTAACTAAATTAACATTTATTAAGAATCTATTATATGCAAGATATTGTGCTAGGAATTGGGGATGCCAAAGTAAAAATGATAAAGTCCCATCCTTCAAGAGACTTCCCAGATACCATCTGGATGAGGTGTGACCAGAAATAAAAAAGATGGAGTAGTCATGTGAGGAGAGAGAATAGTAAATGGAAGGTATGCATGCTTCATTGGTATTCATATAATCTCAAGAGACCTAGAGGAAGCCCTCCAGCACACTGGGTGCCTCTTACTAGAAGATTTAGTGGATAATTTGGACAAAAATTGCACAGGATGAGCAGGTGATCTGCAACTCTGGAAAGAGTATCAATGGATACTATTCATTGGAATAGTAGAGATAAGACATTCACAAAGAAAAATCTAGTATAAGATACAGAGTAACTGGAACATAAAAAAGGGACAGAATAAGGGTTCCAGGCATATTAGGAAAGAATTTGAGCAGAAGGAGGATAAAGACCCAAGGATAAAGAATATAAGTACTCAAATAGAGGGGGAAAAGGGCTCAAGGGGGTATAAAAAGATAAAGATAAAATGAGGAGGATCCAAGGAGAAGGACTTGAAAAAAAAGAAGAAGGAATTTAGTAAGAGAAGGTAAGACAAGTTGATAAATTGGAATGACAAGGGAAGAAGCTAGTAAGATAAAGGAAAGAAGTGGGGTATGGCAATCAAGATACAGGAGGGAATAAGATGGGAAGACAATTAGCAAGCATTTATTAAATGCTTACTGTATTCCAGGAATTATGGTAGGTGAGTGATCACTCTAATTTGGAAACAGTTAGACATCGTAGTTCTCCAAGGAAGCTATCCATAATGAAGACAAAGGATAAGGATCTCATTTCCAGTTAGTGTGGAGAGCAGGAAGAATTTTGCAGGGAACTGAGTGCGCAATGTTTGTATTTCTGCCATGCCAAGTGACTATTAGCTATAATAAAGTGTTTGGTCTCTCTCATATTGCCTAGACAAAGAAGGTAAAAAACTTACAGAACAATTTTCCCCTCTACTCTCTCAGTGAGAAAGAAGTATTCTTTAAAAAAAAAAAAAAACCAAAACGTCACAGAAGACAATTCAAGCTGAAAACAAAGGTGAAAAAGTATCTAAAGAGAATAGAAAAAAACTTGACCTTTGCCAGGAGGGTGGGGGGTGGGATGTCGTACATAATGCGGAGGAAAACATGAAGGAAGGACCATGGAGCACCCGATGGTAAGAAGTGATATCGGGTTCTTCCCACAGAGGAGGAAGATGTATAATCTGCAGAGGAAGCAGAGTTTGTCTCACAAGAAATGGCATTGTAGGTAGGTAAGAGATTATCCAGTAATAGAGGAAGAGGAAACAGATTAATTGAGGTTCATGACTCTTTGCTGAGGAGCAACTGCCAACCTAATAGCAAGAAGAAATACTAGTTTCTGCCCTCTCCAACTCAGCGCTGCCCCTACGTGAGTTATACTCTACGTTAGTGTGTAGCTCTGAGTCATTTATAGAGCCTCCTTCTCTCTCTTCTCTTCTCCCCTTTTCTCATTGCTTGCATAAACTTGTCTTTCTAGTACCAGCATCTAGGACATGATGAAGACACCATCACCACCTCCCCCTCCAACTTGGTGAATACTCCTCACTTCTGGTGATTCATGTTGATACAAATTATAATTCCAGATGGAATTTAGAAATCATTATTAGGAATCATGACATCTTTGACAAGAAATGAAAGACCTTAGGAATATATGTTTTTTTTAAATTTCTCCTGCCAATCAAAGGCAAAAGATTCAGAAGAGAAAAGGAAATTTAGGAAGTGAGCAGCTGGCTTAGAAGATGGTGTCTGACTGCTAAGGGGAATGTATTTTGAAGGCAGGAGGCTGTTTGGGTATTTGTTGGTAAGTATCTGTTCTGTCAAAACAAAATGTATAAATAAATGTGTGTGTGTGTGTGTGTGTGTGTGTGTGTGTGTGTGTGTGTGTGTGTGTTTAAGATGATGATGTCTAAGCAAAGGATTTAGATTTCCAGACCATAGCTTAAAATTTTGGAACGACAGGCTCCTGGCCAGTGGGATAGTGCCCAGCAATGACTCCTCAGAGAGAACTATCTGCTTAGAAGTGTGTCGACTTGGACAACAGCAAGGAGTCAGTCAAGGCAGAAGAACCCCAATTCCTCATTTACTATCTGTTAGTTAATAAGCACTTACTCTGTGCCATACACTATGCTAAGCCCTAAGAATACAAAGAAAGGTAAAAACAGTCTCTGCCTTCAAGAAAGTTTTAATCTAATGGAAGAAACAATGTGCAAGTAACTATGTCCATCTAAGACATGCAGTAGAAGGTATTCTCAGTTAGAATGCACTAACAGTGAAGGGAGTAGAGAGGGAGAGGAATTGGGAAAGACCTCTTGCAGAAGGTGGGATTTGAACTTAGTTTTGAAGGAAGCCAGGAGATGGAATTGAGGAGGGAGAACTTTCCAGGCATGTGAGTGGTGGTGGTGGAGATGGAGTGTCGTTTTTGAGGAACAAGCAAGAAAGTCAGTGTGTTATAAGACTTCGCCTGGTGGCCTTGAGACCACCATGACAGTTTTCCCTTAAGGAAGGCTGTAGCTTATAGAATCTATGCATGGAAACTATTTTCATAAGATTAGATCTAACAGTCCTGATGCCATCATTACAGTCTTCCTTTAAGAGATGCCATAAGTTGGGGCGGCTAGGTGGCGCAGTGAGTAAGAGCGCCGGCCTCGGAGTTGGGATGACCCGAGATCAAATCCGGCCTCAGAAAGTGAGCACCCACACCTAAATAATGACTAGCCGTGTAACCTTGAGCAAGTTACTTAACCCCAATTGCTTAAAAAAAAAAAAAAGAGATGCTATAAGTTTATAAAACATACTCTTGGAGAAATACTGACAATAATATTTGTTGAAGGTTAGTACAGCTATGTACCCCCAAATAATATTTTGTATACCATCAGTTCGTATTTGTCTCTGATGACAAACCCCCAAATTAATATTTGTCCTGACCCTGATATGCAAATTGCCTGGCTCTGGAGGGGGAAGGGAAGGGAAGAGAGGCATTCAAATCTGAGTATAAGAATCCTATTCTCGGAAGGAGCACACCCTTTCCTCTAGTGGGAGCACACATTCCTGCTGGAGCACTCCATGCCTGCTGAATAGGTTCATGTCTCTGTGCTACCCAATTCATTGCCTCCCTTATATGAGTTATACTCTATATTAGCATCTATGCCTGAGTTGTATATAGGGTCTCTTTCTTCCTCTCCTTTTCCCCCTTTTCCCCATTGTTTATAACAAATATGTGCATTTAACTGATTCTCATTGTTTTACATGTTATTTTCAGCATCTGAACTCATAAAGGAGTTATTTTTCCAAAGTCTCTGACTGTCCTATATTCCTTTCTTTAGACAGAAGGTGGGTACCCAGACAAGAACTTAACCTATTGACAGCCACACCTACAGTAGGAGAGTATGGCACCGTAAACCCAGATGTAGAAAGCAAGGGCTAATAGGGGAATCCTGTATCACACCCCCCCCCCCCCAGGAAAGACTACGTTATGCCAGAAAATTGTCACAAAACACAGTACTAGGTCCTAAAGTCCATGGAGGCGAGTAAACAGTAATAATAATGATTGGTGTAGTGCTTTAAGGTTTGCAAAGTGATTTACAAATATTTCGATTTATCCTCATAACAATCCTAGGAAGTAGGTACCATTGTTATCCCCATTTTGCAGGTGAGGAAACTGAGGCAGATGGAAATTAAGTGACTTGCCTAGGATTACACAGCTAGGAAATGTTCTCTGGCCAGATTTGAATTTATGTTCAAACCTGCCTCCTGACGAGTGTCCTGAGACCTAGCTCACAACCCAGGAATAGACAGAGGACTCTATGCCCAAGTCCTGATGACCAGGTGCCTTTGAAAGCTTATATTTCTGTAGGATCTTCATTGTGGAGACTAGAATCTAAGCTATATCATCATTCAACAAGAATATGCTGGGTTTTGCTTCTATAATTTTTTCTGGACTGAGAGGACAGATATCAATACTTCTGAGGAAGTAATGGTGCCATGTCACTTTCCTAGAAATAATATTCTGAAGGGCAGAAGAAAGCAAAGGGGAATTCTATGCTAATGAAAATTCTCTCCTTTTATGATATGAAGTGTAGGAATTTTGCCTGCAGTGAAGTCAAGTTGTTGATGGGTCTAAGCCAGTGTGACTTGAGTGAGAGTTCTATATTGAACTAATAGATGATATAGAAGGTTGTCCAAATCTTGATGTCTATCTAGGTTGAAAGAATTGAAGCTGTATAGCTTGGAGAAGAGAAGACATAGGGGGTGTATGATGATTGTCTTCAAGTATTTGTAGGACTGTTACTTAGAAGACAGATGAGAATTGTTTTATTTGGTTTTAGAGGGTAGTCAATCAACATTTATTAGGCACCTATTAGGAACCAGGCACTATGCTAAGCACTGGGTATGCAAAAAGAGGCAAAAAATAGTTCTTTTCAAGGAGCTTAATCTAATCTTGATCAGTCTAATGGGGGAGACAAGATGCAAACAAATATAAGCAAAGCAAGCTATATACAAGATAAATAGGAGTTAACTAACAATGAGAAGGTGCTAGAATTAAGAGGAGATGAGTGTCTTCCAGTAAAAAAAAAAGATTTTAGTTGAGAAACAATGGCTAGAAGTAGGAATAGGCTTATAGGGTTTCTAGAACTGCTAGTGGAGTGGCGTAGCAGCAGCCACACTGGCATACCCAGGATGACTACTAGATCTGCTTTACTAGGAAAGATAGCTGTTCAAGAGGTTAACAGGTTTTTTTAAAATTACATTCATTAGTTCAGGGGAAAAATCAGCTCCTTAAACTTCAGAGAAAATCCAAACAAAGAAAATAGAGAAAATACAAGCAGAGAAATAAAGATCAACAGACAGGGCTTCTAACTGTCTGAGAAACTAGCTCAGATCAACAGACAGATCTAACTGTCCAACCAAGGCAATACATAGATAGTTACCAGAGAGAGAAGCATCAAGATCGGGGTTTTTCAAAGCTGGGGGGCTCCTTTATGGCTACCCAGAGTCTCATCTGGTCAAATCACAAGAATATTCTTCCAATCAGTGAACCCCAAAGCAAAACCTCACCTTAGAGTATATATACCCTTCTTCAGAGCAAGAGGGAATCACAACCATTATGACCCACTGCCTAATTACAAAGTAACAAAAGATGTGGTCCTTCCTGAAAAACAAGCTTCTCTTGTTGGGCTCTAGGTGAGGCCAACTAATGGGCAGGGAGGATCTCTTCAACTCCCATAAACATTAAAAGTAGTTGGAAGAAAAAGCCTAAATACCAAATTAGGCTAGAGAGGTAGGCTGTGGAAGGTCTTGAATTCTGGACCAACAAATTCATTCTTTATCCTAGTGGCAAGGTCATATCTGTACCTTAAGAAAAATATTGTTATAGATGTATGTGAAAGATAGATTGGAGAGGAAAAATCCTTGGTTATGTCACTAATAGGCAGCTAGATGCCTCTGTAGATAGAGTGCCAGGCCTGGAGTAAGAATATCTGAGTTGAAATCCAGCCTCAGACCATTGCTACTGTGTGACCCTGGACAAATCACTTAATTTCTATTTGCCTCAGTTTCCTGAACTATAAAATGGAGATACTAAGTGTACCTACCTTGCAGGGCTGTTGTAAGGATCAAATGAGATATTATTGGTGAAAAAAAAAAACCCAAAATCCAAACACTTAGTATAGTCAATTGAGGGATGGAGCCAAGATGGTGCAGTAAAAGCAGGGACTTGTTTGAGCTGTCCCCCTTTACCCCTCCAAATGCCTATAAAAATGACTCTAAACAAATTCTAGAGCAGCAGAACTCACAAAATGACAGAGTGAAACAAATTTCCAGCCCAAAACAACCTGGAAGGCTGACAGGAAAGGTCTTTTGCACTGGTCTGGGAGAGAAGTACAGTCCAGTGTAGGCCTTGCTATCATAGACCTGCCCCTAGCAAACCTGGAACAGGCCTCAGGAGACTCAATCACCGGCAGCTATGGAGGTTTCCAGACTTCTCAACCCACAAATGACAAAGACAACTTAGAAGGTCAGTAGGAAAGATCTATCAGACCTGGGTGAGAGAAGAGTGTGGCCTGATCCCAGCCCTGGGGTGGCAGCAGTGGTGCTGCCAGCAGTAGTGGTTGCTTCTGGAGCTCTTGGCTCACAGATGGTGGAGTGGATCCAAATGGCTGATCAGAGGGAGATTGCAGGGACAGTGGTCTCTTTGCTGGCTCTGAGACAGAATTCTCTTGCTTTGCCCATGCTTGGATTTGGGTGGCAATCCTGGGTGGTAGTCCTGGGGTGAGGAAAAATGGTAGCATGGCAGAGGTGGATAGGGAATCCTCCTCACAGTTCCAAGGCAGAAAAGAGAACTTGTGGTTACTTGTAGATCAGAGCACAGGCCAGAATAAAAGTAAACACCTCTCCTTTGATCATATCACTTTGGAAGAACTGAAAATTTATAGGTCCCTAGAAGTATCTCTGAAAACAGCTCCACAAATCTGAAATTTGGGACAGTGTACCCTCCGCAATGGAAGCAGAATCCAACATTAACAAAAAGTTAAAAAGTTAAGTAATTGGCTGAGAAAATGAGCAAACAGTGAAAAACAAAATCAGACTATAGAATCTTACTTTGGTGATAAAGAAGACCAAAAGATACAACCAGAAGAAGACACTGAAGTCAAAGTTCCTACATCCAAAGCCTCCAAGAAAAATATAAATTGGTTTTCAGGCCATGGAAGAGCTCAAAAAGGATTTCGAAAATCAAATAAGAGAAGTGGAGGAAAAATTGAGAAGAGAAACAAGAATGATGCAAGAAATCATGCAAAATGAATCCACAGTTTGCTAAAGGAGACCCCCACCCAAAGTGAAGAAAATAACACCTTAAAAAATTGACTAACCCAAATGGCAAAATAGGTCCAAAAAGCCAATGATGAGAGTAATACCTTAAAAAACAAAATTGGCCAAATGGAAAATGACATCTGAAAGCTCACTGAAGAAAATAATTCTTTAAAAATGATAATAGAGCAAATGGAAACTAGTGACTTTATGAGAAATCAAGAAATTATCAAACAAAACCAAAAAGAATGAAAAAATAGAAGACAATCTGAAATATCTCATTGGAAAAACAACTAACCTTGAAAATAGATCCAGAAGAGATAATTTTAAAATTATTGGACTACCTGAAAGCTGTGATCAAAAAGAATCTGTACATCATCTTTTAAGAAATTATCAAGGAAAACTATTCTGATATTCTAGAACCAGAGGGCAAAATAGAAATTGAAAGAATGCACCAATCAACTCCTGAAAGAGATCCCAAAAGCAAAACTCCTAGGAATACTGTAGCTAAATTCCAGAGTACCCAGGTCAAGGAGAAAATATTGTAAGCAGCTAGAAAAAAAATCAAGCATTGTGGAAATACAATCAGGATAACACAAGATTTAGCAGCTTCTACATTAAGGAATTGAAGGACCTGGAATATGATATTCCAGAGGTCAAAGGAGCTAAGATTAAAATCAAGAATTGCCTACCCAGCAAAACTGAGTATAATGCTTCAGGGGATAAAGTAGACATTGAGAGAAATAGAGGATGTTCAAACATTCTTGATGAAAAGACCAGAGCTGAATAGAAAATGTGATTTTTAAATACAAGACTCAAGAGAAGCATGGAAAGGTAAACAGGAAAGAGAAATCATAAAGGACTTATTAAAGTAGAACTGTTTACATTCCTACATGGAAAGATGATATTTGTAACTTATGAGACCTTTCTCAGTATTAGGGTAGTTGGAGGGAATACATGTACATATCTATTTATATCTCTCTCATCTCATCTCATCTCATCTCTCTCTCTCTCTCTCTCTCTCTCTCTCTCTCTCTCTCTCTCTCTGTCGTTGAATATGAAGGGATGATATCTAAAAAATAAAATTAAGGGAAGAGAGAAAGGAATGTATTGGGAGAAGGAGAAAGGGAGAGGCATAATGGGGTAAATTATCTCACATGAGGCAAGTAAAAGCTTTTACAGTAGAGGGGAAGATGGGGAGAGGTGAGAGGGAATGAATGAACCTTACTCTCATTGGATTTGGCTTAAAGAGGGAATAACATACTCAATTGGATATGGAAATCTATCTTATCTTATAGGAAAGTAGGTGAGAGGGGGATAAGAGAGAGGGGGGTGATAGAAGGGAGGGTGGATTGGAGGAGGGGGTAATCGGAAGCAAACACTTTTGAGGAGGGACAGGGTCAAAGGAGAGAATAGAATAAATGGAAGACAGGATAGGATGGAGGGAAATATAGTCTTTCACAATATGACTATTATGGAAGTGTTTTGCATGACCACATTGTATAACCTGTATTGAATTGCTTGTCTTCTCAATGAGGGTAGGGAGGGAGGGAGGAAGGGAGAGAATTTGGAACTCACAATTTTAAAAATGAATGTTAAAAATTATTTTACATGCACCTTGGAAATAAGATATACAGGCAATATGGTATAAAAATCTATCTGGCCATATAGGAAAATAGAAGGGGAAGAGGATAAGATGTGTGAGGCATGATAGAAAGGAGGGCAAATTGGGGAAAGGAGTAATTGGAACGCATGCCATTTCGAGGTGGAAGGAAGGGAGAGATGGGGAGAAAATGTGGAGCTCAAAATCTTGTAGAAGTGAGTGTTGAAAACTAAAAACAAATTAATTAATTAATTAATTTTTAAAAAGTGCTTAGCACAGTGTCAGGCATATAGTAGGCACGATAGAAATGTTTATTCCTAGGGGGAAGCTAGGTGGCGAAGTGAATAGAGCACCTGTCCTGGAGTCAGGAGGACCTGAGTTCAAATATGGTCTCAGACACTTAACACTTACTAACCATGTGACCTTGGGCAAGTCACTTAACCCCAATTACCGTATCTTCCCCTTCCAAAAAAAAAAAAAAGCAAAAAAAAAGCTTATTCCTTTCCCTTTCCTTCACTTCTCTGTTTAAAAACCTACAGTGATTCTGTGTTGCCTACTAAATAAGGTTTAGCCTGCTTTGCCTGATGTTTCAGGACTTCTGCAATGTGTGACAACCTTAACTCATATTACTCCCTTCCCCCTCACCCCGTATCCCCAAACAACTGATCAAACTAGATAATTCTGTACTCCTCACTGATCCCCTTCCCCCATCACACTCATACCTTGCATTTTCTCATCTTTGAGTTCTTACTTCTGTTGTTTGATAAGCTTGAGATGTTATCCCTCCTCCTCTTCCTCTCTTGAATTGCTATCCATACTTTAAATCCCAATTCAAATGACATCTTCTTCATAGGCAACCTTCAGTGATCCCCTGTTTGTAACAACCATCTCTCTCTCTTGGTCCTTAGTGATATAAAACCTTTTCCTTAGGCTTCTCTGATTACCTTATCATATCTTCTTTTGTACTGTGGTCATGTGGTTTGTCTTATACCCTTATTAGACCCTAAGCTCCATAAGAACAGGGACCATATTTTACCTAACCTTTGTATCTTCCTCAGTTCATGTGAACCTGTGATCTCATCAGTGGTGCATATCATGATATCTATCCATGCCTGCCCATCCTGTTCTATGTCTTGGCCATATCCTCCCATAAATTTACCACAAGAGCTGCACCCAGCTTCCTATAGGCCTTCCCTTGAGTTTTCTTCACTTTAAATAAATAACATTGGGACAGTCAAGTTATTCCTCCATCTCCTTAAGTGACTAACCCATCATTTTTTTCTGATCATAAATTTCTCTGAATTCTTCACACTACTTTTGCCATGTTTCTCATTTACAATGCCAGGTTCTCCTATAGAACGTGTTACATTCTACTCACCCCCACCATGATTGCTATGCACCACTCCATTTCTCTTTGGGTGATGCTTAATTTCACTTCTTCAGGGACCATGACTCAGACACAGGAAGCATTTATTAAATGTTTAGTTGTCATGGAATCCCCTGAGTCTTCCTTTAGTTTTGGAGAGAAAATCAAGTGTCTGACAGTTATACTTCCAAATTTCTAGACTAAAAAGAATACAGATTCTACCATCTCACCCTGGAACCTCAGTAGAGTGCATAGAAGTGAAAGGGAGTGTGAATTAGAATCCCTTGCTGCAATGAGAGTGTTACAAGACTTACTAGAGCAATGGAAAAATTCTTTGTGCTCCCTTGAGGTCTACGGGAGCTATAAGTCATAGTACTGTGTTCCTGTGGAAACCATATAAAGAAATTGGGTCAGCTCTTCTACTAGTCCAGAAACTAGCAGGAAAAGAAAAACAAAAATCTCCCATAGTCTTCTGTTCCTATACCAAGATTTTGGAGTACCTGGAGTACCTGGCCATTGGGAGGTCCTACCTGTCCCCACAGTCCCCTGAGACCATGACCACAGAGACCATTTTACATTTCTTTTCCCCCACTGGAGGAGATGGCTATCCAGCAAAACCTACTGCTGAGAAAACTCTGTACTGGCATTGGTTTCAGGTGGAGAAAAAGCAGTGTGGACTAAGTACCCAGACAGAGCTACAATATAATGTTAAACCATAACCTGTTCCACCCAAATAGCAGTGTTGTCAGTGGGGAGATGGCATGAGGTTGGCCAGTTCTGAGTGCCTCTTGCACAAGAGCTGGCAGTTCCCAGGTCCAAAGAATTGGTTTCTGTCAGATTCACTCAGTTCACTGAAAACATCCAAAATGACTGCCTTTGTTACATCCCGTTGAAATCTGCAGTTTTCATTCTGGAGCACTGGCTCACTTGTGGTGTTGTTGTCAAGCAATTTGAAGAGAGAATTGTACTAATTCTGCTTATCCCCAAAGTGTGAAATTGTGGAATATGGTGCCAAATGGATGATCATGTATCTTTCTCAGTTTATTCATTCTCAAAAATACTTATTTTCTGGTGAATTTCTCTAGCAAAGAGCAATGGAAAATGGAGAAAATTACCCAGACAATTCAGTTTCTAGATATGGATAAGAAAGAAAACAGAGGTTTGGGCAAGGGGGAAGCCTGAATGATCCAAATGTCTTTGTTTAGGAAAAATTAATCATGTGACCTATAGACAGCAGCTCAGAGTGCTGGCTGAACCAAAAGGGTATATCTTTTATTTATGAAACAAAAAATGAAACAAATTTGTAACTGTTAAAGGGGACAATATAGTTTCAATTTTATTTATTCCATTTCTATGCTATATGAACTCTCATTTTCAAAGGCACTGTATTGAGACCCAATACCCACTATTATTTGAAATGTCTAAAGGAAGAAAGATAGTAATTCATTTTAATTATAAAGGTAATTGTCTCCATTGTCCTATCCCTTTTGTACTTGTAGGCATATTTTCACATTCATCTGCAGTGTGGTAGAAAGTGTTTATATGAGTGATAGAAGCTTGCTTTAGTTTCCTTATCTATGAAGTAGAGACTTCAGGCTAAATTTCCTTGAAGACCATTTCCAATTCTGATGATAAGGCATTTTATGATCTTTTGTGTAAAAGAATGCTATGTTCATTTTAAAATATTTTAGTTGCACATGAATCATGATAAATTTTTTGCAATTAATTTTTGCTAAAATTTGTTATCTTTTCCTCCTACTCCTCCCCCACTGAACAATTTTTTTTTAAGTAAAAGAAATTCTTCATAACAAATATGCAAAGTTTAACAAATTCCTGCATTGGTCACATCCAAAAAACTTATGCCTCATTCTTCATTTTAAGTGTACTCTCTCTGGCAGGAGGTGGGTACCTTTTTTCATCTTCAGTCTTCCAGGTCTGTTGTTTATCATGACATTGAATGGAGTTCTAAAGTCTTTAGAAGTTGTTTTTCTTTATAATGTTGTCATTATATAAATGATTCTTCTAGTTATGCTCATTTCTTTCTTCATCATTTTATAGAGTCTTCCTAGTTTCCTCTGAAACCGTCCATTTCTTATAGCACAATAATATTTCATGATATTCATATCCAATAGTTGGGCAGCTGCTTAGTTTCCAATTTTTTGGTAATGATGAAAAGAGCTACTATAACTCATTTTGGTATATATGGGTACTTTTCCCCTGTATTTGATCTCTTTGGCTTATGTGGTTAGTAGTAATATCGCTGGGACCAAAGAGCATGAATAGTCTTGTGACTGTTTGGGTGTAGTTCCAAATTGCTTTTGATTAGTCCGCTTCATAGCTCCACCAACAATGCATTAATATTCCCATAGCCCCTGAATATTTATCGTTTTCCTCTTTTTTCATATTTGTCAATCTAATGGGTGAGAAGCAGAACCTCAGAGTTTGCTATAATTTTCATTTATCTGATTATTAGTGATTAGAACCATTTTTATTTGATTATTGAAAACTGATTTCTCCTTTTGAAAACTGCCAATTCATATTAATTGACTATTTACCTATTAGGGAATGACAGTCTTGTAAATCAATTTTTTCCATAATGCTAAATAAATGACAACTGACATATAGTGCTTTAAGTTTACAGAGCGTACTAAAAAGAATTTAAAACAGCACATCAGTGTTTGATAATCCTTGAAACTAAAATTACTAGGGGAAGGACTCCCTTTTTGACAAGAACTACAGGGGAAAATGGAAGGCAGTTTGGCAGAAATTAGTTTTAGATGAACATCTTGTACCATATGCTGTGGTACGCTCAAAATGAATATGTATGTATGAATACAAATATAATAGGTCATACCATTAAAAAACTAGAAAAGAACAGGAGAAGATATCTTTCAGCGCTATGACTAGAGGGAGAATCTTAATCAAATAAAGCATCCAAGTGATCTTAAAAATAAGAGACAATTTTGATAATGCAAAATAAAGATTTTCATGAAGAAAATCAATGAATTTAAAATAAGGGAAACTATAGAGTAGGAAAAATATTTTTGCATCAGATATCACCAGTTCAATCTGATATGTAAGATATCTAGGGACTTGATATAACTATATAATACCAAGAACCATTCCCCCATATATAATGTCAGAGGATATGAATAATTAAGAAAAAAGGAATTTTAAGTTAGAAATGACTATTCAAAAACACTCCAAATTACTAATAGTAAAAAGACTACAGAATAAAACAATGCTGAGGTTCTTCTTCATTCCTCACAAATTGATAAAGATGAAGAAAGATGGGAACAAGCAAGGTTAGAAGGGCAATGGTAAAATTGATAAATACGCAATATTGGTGATGGTATGAAAGGATGACATGGTTTTGAATTTCATTTTGTAATTTTATGTGAGAAAAGTGACAAAACCATCCATACTCTGGGCAAAAAACATCAAGGGAGTTGAAAGAAACGAAGGCTTAATAGTTGCTGTTCAGTCAGTCAGTCATGTCCAACTCTTTGTGACCCCATGGACCACAACACACCAGGCCCTTCTATCCTCCATTATCTCTCAAAGTCTAAGTTCATCTTTATTGATTCCATGGCACCATCTATCCATCTCATCCTCTGCCATCCCCTTCTTCTTTTACCTTCAGTCTTTCCTATCATCAAGGTCTTTTTCAATGAGTCCTTTCTTCTCATTATATGGACAAAATATTTAAGCTTCAACTTCAGTATTTGACCTTCCAGCCTGAATTAATTTCTTTAAGTATTGACTGATTTGACCCCCTTGCTGTCCAGGGGACTCTCAAAAGTCTTCTCCAACATCACAGTTTGAAAGTGTTGATACTGCAGTGCTCAGCTTTCCTATGAGTCCAACTCTCACAGCCATACATTGCTACTGGAAAAAATGTTTAGCATATATGCCAAAATGTTCATAGCATCCCTTTGATAGATCATTGAGGAATGTCTGAAAACACAATACTATATGCTTATCATGCAGTATTATTATACAGTAAAATGAATGAAGAATATGAGGAATTCAGAGAAATGTCAAGATTTGTGTGAATTGATGGAGGTTAAAATAAATAGAACCAAAAGAATTAGATAAATAATAACTACCACAATATAAATTAAAAGTTCACTTAAAGGGCATGGAAATCAGAATAACTGAAAAAGAAAACCAATTATAGTCCCATAGAAGAGATTATGAAGCATACCTCTCTCTTCACGGCAGTGAGGAAGAAACTATTACGGCAGAACATTGTGTATGGTGCTATATGTGATCACTGTGTTGGGTTTATTTTATTTATTTGCTTTTCTTTGTTAAAAAGGAAGGTTTAAATATTTTTTCCTTCCCCAGAAATAAATGTGATATAAATGTGTCTTCGTTTCTCATAGACTACACTCCAGACTTCTCCATTATGCCCTAAAAACCTCTTCATCCTGGAAATTCATTTCAGCCCTTGGAAGTCACACCTCAGAACTCCTCTCTGCCTCCTTGACTTTTCCCTCTGAGTGGATGGATTCTCTAAGAACCTCCATTTAAGGAGGAACTTCTAGGTCAGCCATTTCTTCATTTATCACCAGGAGGCACTCCAGGCTCCTCTATCATGCCACCATATGATGGCATACCATCAGAATACCTTCATCCTTTTCCTCCCTATTTTGTGTTGGCTTTTCCTGTTAGAACATAAGGCCCTGACCATGTGAATTTGTTGTAACGGTTTTGTTTTTCTTTTTTTTTCCTGTTGGAGGGCAGTTTAGGATAGAGAAAAAAATAAGTGATTGATAATTGAAAAAAAATAAATTTAGCTTAAAAAAGAATTTGAGCTCCTTGGGGTCAAGGACTGTCTTTTTTTTTTGCTTGTATTTTTATTCCCAAAGTTTAGCACAGTGCCTGGCACAGTAAACACTTAATAAAATCTTTTTTTTTTTTAAGCAATTGGGGTTAAGTAACTTGCTCAAGGTTACACAGCTAGTCATTATTTATGTGTGGGTGCTTATTTTCTGATGCCGGATTTGATCTCGGGTCATCCCAACTCCGAGGCCGGCGCTCTTACTCACTGAGCCGCCTAGCCGCCCCTTTTAGGGCAATTGGGGTTAAGTAACTTGCCCAAGGTCACACGGCTAGGTTTTTGTTTGTGTGGGTTAAGTGTCTGATGCCGGATCCGAACTCAGCTCCTTCTGACTCCAGGGCCAGCGCTCTACTCACTGCGCCACCTAGCTGCCCCAATAAAATCTTTTTAACCGTAGATAGACTATGAAGAAAATGCAACACTTAATTTTCTTTTAAGTACTTTACATAAATAGATTTTGAGCCGGATCATTAGAAACCATATAGTCCAAGACTCTAATTTTACAGATAAGTACACTGAGACCCAGATGGGTCAAGTGACATGTTCAAGATGGTAAGTGACCGTTCAGAATCTAGATACCCACTTATCAAAGGAATTCTATAAGGTAATCCAACATTGGGTCGGGGATGGACTCAACAGATGACCTCTACAAGATCCTTTCAACACTTTCAAATATACTTATATAAAAGTGTATATATATATATATAATCAAATATATATAATATTTGAATATATGATATATTCAAATATACTTTATACATAAAGTATATATATATATTTTTTTTTTCAAGTATACTTATATTTCAACGGACCTATGATCAAATTGATGTGGGGACCTCCTCACCCCCTAATGATGTAGTTTCCAAAGCATCCATTATTTTTCACACTATTGTGTTCTGGTTCACACTTTTCCACAAATCTTCCAAAGACATTGTATTCAGTGTTCTAGAGACCTTCTATTAGTATTTTCTCTGGAGACCAATATAACCTTCAGTCTATCCATCTGTTGTCCCTTGCTCTTTCTATATGACTAGTTCACCTGTTTTTCCTAGACCAGAGGTGATTTAATTGGTAAAGGGAATTCCTAGTAGAGAAACTCCCTCTATCAATGCCAATAAACCCTTTCTCTATAACACATAGTCTTATAGTTGCTTGAGACATTAAGAGTTTAAATAATCTGCACAAGGTCACACAAACATTATGTCAAGGGCCAGACATCAGCTCAGGTCTTCCTGGCTCCTGATCTGGCTTCCTATTCACTTTACTATTCTGCTTCTTTCCTGGGTGATGTCACATTAAAATGGCTGGACTGGCATAGGAAAAGACCCTGGTATAGCAAAGGAATTAAGGCAGCATTACTAAACACTGTTAAGACCTGCTGCTTGCCTTCCTTTTCTGCTGACAAAACACTCTGCAGTCTCACATCCTACGGGATCACTGCTGTGCTGTGTCTTGTAACTAGGACCTTATACCTTAGTCTTACTTTTCCTCCTTTACACAGTTTTGACCCCTTCACCTGCCACTTAAATGAACTGATAGCCACCATCCTAAAATCCCTTGACTGCTGACCTTTTCTCCATCCCAAATCTGCTGATCTTCAATGCTGCATTATTTTCTGACTTTCAGGTTTTTTTTCCCCCAGCCCTGCTCCCAGACATTGCTATGCATACTATCAAAACGTAGCTTTCTGGATTTCTTTCACTATAAATTCATATTGCATAACTGTAACTGAGCCCTTACTGCTCCCTGGTAATATTTTTATCCATCTCATGGATTCCCAACCTTGTCCCCCTACAAATATTCCAAATCTCTCCCCTCCTTTCAATCTCCTATGAATTTCCCATCTTCCATACTCATATCATATAACTTTAGCTTCTACTTTGCTGAAAATATTGAGGTCATTTGTAATGATATTCCTCAGTTTCTATGGTGTGGTACAAAGAGTGCTAGACTTGAAGGCAAGAGAGACCTGGGATTGGATTCTGCCTCAAATACTTCCTAGTTCTGTGATCCTGAGCAAGTCACCTAACTTTTCAGCCTCAGTTTCTTTACCTGTGAAATGAAAATAATCTTTACTTCATTATTGTGAAGATTAAATAAGATAATATACATAAAGTGCTTTAGACACTACATACATGTAAATTATTGTTGCCATGAGTATTGTAAAGCATAAGGTCTCAGATCCTCACTCACTCTATTTTCTCTTATTACTCCTGTTACAGAAGAGGAGATGGTTAACCCCTCCACCTGCACCCTTGACGCTATTCTGTCCAGGTTCCTCTGTGACCTTACTCCATGGATTCTACACTCTCCCTCATGAATCTTAATTTTCTCCCCTTGGAGAATTGGCTCATTCTCCTCAACCTATTCACATGCTAAGGTATCCCCAGTCCTCCAAAAATACAATTCCCTCAGTTCCATGAAACTTCAGCACCACATCTCTCCTTTCTTTGCCAAACTAGTACTTTGCAACTGCCTTATGTTCTTCCTTTCTTCCACTCTTTGCTACACTTATTAATGCTTCACATTGGTGAATATGTATGCAAGATTGTAAGTTCCAGGAAGACAGGGACTGGATTTATATTATCTTTGTATCTCCTAGTTCTTGGCACTGGTAGGAGCAGAAACGAGAGAGAGCAGTGTCATGACAAAACAGAGAGGGGATTGATTGAACCCAAGAAACAAAGATGGTCAGCAGTGTCAAGGGCTACAGGGAGGGCAAAAAGGTTGAAGACTGAAAAAAGAAAAATTTCCTATTTGCCAAATAAAATCATTGGTTATTTTTTTCTGCGTAATTTAGTTATTTTGTTAATAAGGCCAGCAGGTTATTAATAAAAGAATGGTCATATGGTATTTCTCTCTGATCAAAGACAGTCATGGTGGTGGACTTGCAGTTTATTATATATCCTTCCAATCCACTGGCCACTTTGAAGAGAGTAATTTTAATTTGATGATGAGGTTGGAAACCAGATTTTGGAGGGTTTAGTGAGTGAGAAGAAACACACTGAATGATGATGACTTTTTCAAGGAGTTTAGCTGATGAGGGGAAGGGAGAGAGCTAATAAGTAGCAGGGATGGCGGCTCAGTGGGAAGAACACTGATCCAGGAGTCAGGAGGACCTGAGTTCAAATCCGGCCTCAGATTGTTACTAGCTATGTGACTCTGAACAAGTCATTTAACCTCTATTTTCCTTAATCCACTGGAGAAGGAAATGGCAATCCACTCCAGTATCTTTGCCAAGAAAACCCCATAATGAGGTCATGAAGGGTCAAACGTGACTGAACAGCCACTACAAGCAGTGGTGGTATCTTCAAGATGGGTAGATTTATGCAGCAGGATAAGAACCAGTGATATGGAAAGATTACAGATGGAAGAAACTAATTGTGGGGTGATTCTGCTGGAGGAGAAACGACGTATCAAGGATGCATGTAGAATGCTGATCTTGGAGTTCCCTGAATAAGGTACCATCTTCAGCAATGATGACACTGGCAAATAGTGTAGGAGTATGGAGATATGTATAAATGAGAATTTTGGGGAAATTAATCTGGCAGTGGCCTTTAGAATGAACTGATTTGGGGGAAGAGACTGGAGGCAGGGAGACCAAGTAAAAATTTATTGCTTAATCCTAGGCAGGATATGGCAATGAATGATGCATAACAAAAGAGAAATCAGTAACTGGTGGATATGTAAGGGTTAGGGAAAAGGAAGCAGCATGAAATGAAATGATCCTTCCCTTATCATTGGTCAAAACAATGCTGTTATTATTGTGTAAAATATCTGTGAAAGAGTAAAGAAAATTCATCTTGGATAGCCACTTTTCTAGGGTCAAATAACTTAGCAACTTGTGAACAGACAAGTGGGTGGTGTGGGCTGCTGTATTGGACAGGTGGGAACTGTTAATTGGAATCAGCCAGCATCAGTCTTCTCAGTCCTACAGATGTGCCAAGAACTAATGCTGGAACTTGGTGGGAGGTGCAACAGGGGGCACCAGCTTTCTAACTGGGTTAGAAATGACCGGGTTCAAGCACTGAGAGGAATTAGTCATCTACTGGTTGTCTTCGGAGGAAGCATGGCATCTGGACATGGGCCAAAATCAAGACCTAAATGCTAATTAGATGGGAATGGGGCCAGACAGTTCTGGAAGCTGTGCCAGCTATTTTTGACTAGATTAGAAAGTCTTAGGATAACTTTCAGTATTCTATAGGTGCTTCAATTTTATATTCTCTAAGCTACTTTGGTTTTGAATTGATATATTAACAGTTTTATGAAAAACTCTCTTTGACTCAGGTGAACAAAGGTGAAAAGAGAGTTCATTCACATCTAGGCTTGGAGATCTAGAAAGTGTGTGTGGGGAGGTGGTGTCTGGGTACCTCAGAGTCTAAGCATTGATTATTGGCAGCAAAGACATTCACAAGAGCTCTGGGTTGCTGGCCAATGGGAGGGAAGTAGAAAAAACCCCAACTAATGAGAGGTATATAAAGTGGTCTAGAGTTCATCTACAAATGCTAACTCATCCTTCCCCCCCAACCTTCAGACATACACTTTTTGGATCCTCAGAATAATTTTTATAATATCAAAATTTTGTACCTGCTTGACTCTAAGACTTGATACCTGAGTAGTTCAAAGGAGAAGGTCCTCATTGACAGAAATGGGAAAATAAAGGGGAGTTGATATCAAGAAAAGATTTTACTTTAGACATGTGGAATGTGAAGTAATGGAAGACATCTAGGAGAGAGATGTCCATCAGACAATTGTAATTGTAGAACTGAATTTAAGGAGGAAGATATGGGCTGCGAATGTCGACTCGAGACTGGGGACAATAGCTGAAAGAATGAGAATGTACAGGCAGGGTTACAAAGGACAGTGTATAGAGAGAAGAGTGGAAGGACCAAGAAATGAGACTTGTGGTATATTTACCTTTTAGGGAAGAAAAAGAATGAAAATGAGTTTCTCTATCCTTTCACCTATAAGTTTATACATTGATTTGTTGCATTTCCAAACATAGATTAATTTCTTTTGCAGATTGCAAATATAGAAGGATCTGAAGCAGAAGGCAAAATGCAAGGAGAGCCAGAGGATATATCATTGCAAAGGCTAGTCGTCATATTGCAGGGGAAATATACTTTGAACAATATCAGGCTGTAGTCATGAATCAAACACCTGAAGATGTTCTATATTTTGCAACATTTGAAAGTACATTTTCCACTTCCAGCCTCAAATATGGTGCTTGTTTTTTATTAAAGTAATGTACAATAGCACTGCTATCATTAATTACATTTATACCTTTGAATCTTGGATCCAAAGAGATTTGCAACAGTATGAATTGGTTGACAGCAAAATTCGTCCTGTTTCTTAATAAAGTCTTTCAACTTTACTTTCTTCAGCACTTGTAAGGAGATATATACTTAGATTCACAAAAATAAATAAATAATATATTTTTTGTTTTAGATCTGTCATTTGGTAAACAACGTCTGACAATATCGTCCTATCAAATTAGGTGGAACAGTAGCTGAAGAAAGCTCTCTAAGGACAAGGAATTTTTTTCAATCTTGTCTTTGAATGAGTCAGAATCAGAGTCGGTAAATATTTATTAAATGCCTACTATGTTCCTGGCATTGTGCCAACCATGGGGAACACAAAGAAAGGATTGAGACAGTTCTTGCCTTCAAGGAGCTCAGAATCTGAAGGGGTGGTGGGGGAGGGGAAGGAACAACACATATAAAGAAGCTGAAAAGGGGAGAAAGGCTGGTGGGTACCCAGTTCTGGGCAGGAAAAACTCCTGCAGAGTGAGAAATGATCTGAGGGGGTATGAGGTACAGGATTTATATTATCTTGCAGAATGAAGAGCTTCTGGAAATCATGAAGTCTAAAGAATAGCCAGGTAGGGAATGATGAGGTGAATGCCCTGGGTGCCTTCCTCAAAGTGAGGATATGGGAGGAGATCCCAGCTGTCAACCTCTGACCCTCTCCTCTTCAATCTCAGTGCAGGAGAGGCCCCAGGGGCAGGGGGCACTGACAATGTATGAGTCCCAGGATTTATATCATATTGAAGAATAGTGAGTTTTTGGAGATCATGAAATCCAGGAGAGCAGCTGGGTGAGAAATGATAAAATGAACAGCTAGCAGTGCCTTGAACATAGTAAATGCTTAATAAATATTTTTGTTATTGTTGGCTTTAGGATTTTTGATCACTTTTTACAAATCACTTTAAAGTTGAACCAAGAAGGCATTTTTATTGCGATAGTTCTAGCTTTAAGATGTGTGCATGTGTGTGGTAGAAGGTAAGAAGTGCTAAATCTGAGGGGGAGGATAGTTTTATACATACACATATGTATATAGACACATATGTATGTATATATGTATATCTATATACCCACAAATATTTATACACTCAGATACAAACACACACACACACACACACACACACACACACGCACGGCACACTTTTTTGCTTTTTTTTTTTTTTTTTTTGGAGGGCAATTGGGGTTAAGTAACTTGCCCAAGGTCACACGGCTAGGTTTTTTGTTTGTGTGTGTGTTAAGTGTCTGAGGTCGGATCCGAACTCAAGTCCTTTTGACTCCAGGGCCGACGCTCTACTCACTGCGCCACCTAGCCGCCCCACGGCACACTTTTTTACCTTTGTTTTGGAGGCAATCAGGGTTAAGTGACTTGCCCAGAGTCACACTGCTAGTGAATGGGACCAGATTTGCCTTCAGGTCCTCTTCACTCCAGGACCACTGCTCAGTTCACTGTGCCACCTAGATACCCCCACATGACACACTTTTAAGAATAATCTGCATTACTAATATTTTCTCCATCACCATTTTTTTTTTGCTTTTTTCTTTGAATGGGGGAAGGCAGGGCAATTGGGATTAAGTGACTTGCCCAAGGTCACATGGCTAGTAAGTGTTAAGTGTCTAAAGCCCCATTTGAACACAGGTCCTCTTGACTCCAGGGCCAGCGTTCTATTCACTGCACCACCTAACTGCCCATCCATTACCATCTTAAATCTAGTGCCAAAGAATTCAATAGATGCCATAGAAAACAATAAATCAAGCTTTAATTTGTAGAGTTTGCTAGTATGTATGTATATAAATGCTCATGAAGAAAATTGAATAACTAGGCCTCTAAGAGCAGGTTTCAGTATACTAGGTTGTAGCCAATTTGCACCCTCCAAATTTTATGGACTGCAGGCTATTTTTGTGTGCAAGTACTACCCTTTTTCCTGGCATCTCTACAATTTGCTAAACCTGTTGGAACACTACATAGCTTACTTGTGATGCCTGAGAAAAACTTCATCACCTGAGAGTCAATCTTTTAGTGATTGGCCAGCCTTGATATTTCAATAGATCAATGGTGAAGATCTAACTGTTAAGTATTTCTTCTTCCCCTTTATAAAAAAAAACGTACCCGAAAGAAGCACATTGTGGAAAGGAAAAAAAAACGTCTAAAGTAGATTTATTAAAATTCAGATCCTATTAGTTCCAATATTCCTTATATTTCTGGAATATTTATTAAAGGGAGTTTTGATTTGTAAATTGATTTATAAAAGGGAATTCTACGGCACCAGCATGGGGAGGTTTCAGTGTAGAGTCCTTAGCCTGCCTGAGCTTGGAGAGGTTGACTGTGGAAGTGACTGGCAGCCAGTAATGACTCTAGTTCAAAGAGGAACTGACATGCATGAATGGAATTTTGTGGGACAAATGATGCAGGCAAAGGAGGTATAACACAGTGGAAAGAGTGCTGTATTTAGAGCCTGAGGTCCAGAGTTCAAATCCCACACCTACTACTCACTGTGTGAGGTTGGGCAAGCTAATTAACCTTGGTTATTTGGGCTTCAGTTTCTTCATCTATAAAATGAGGAGGTTGGATTTAATGATCGCTAAGGTCCTTCCAGCTCCAATGATCTTATGCAGGTTGAAAATAAAAGAAAGGAGAGAAACACACGTGACCGGGGTTGTTGCAAAGGCCAAGACTATGTCCCAAAGTTTTCCATCCCCTCAGGTTTGCATAAGAGTTGGAGGATTTTTCCTTTCCCTCTCTTGTGCTCTAACAGTTCTATGAAAACAGTAAGAGAATTTGAGCCAGATCAGGAGAGATACTGATTTGTTCTTGTGCCACAGGAGCCCATGATTTCATTTATTTGTTCATCCTTACAGCAAGAAGAGCCACCAACATTCCTGACATTACTTTCAAGTCTCTAAGAGACAATGTTCCAGTTTGGAGAGTCATGACATGCTTCTGTGGCAAGTCTTAACTTTTTTCTGTCCTCTGTTTGTGACTACTAAGCAGATCTAGGAAAGACCCAAAGGGATTCCAGTAGGACTCCAACATGAATGGTAGCTTTTACTTAGGAGATGGACCTTTGTGGTTAATATGAAAAGATGGTTGGAGATTGTATGTCAACTCTTGATGAGTTGATATTACTGTAATTTCCTCTAATCTAATCAAAACATTTAATTATGAACTTGAGGTTTTAGTGATTGAAAAAACATAGTGAATCTAGAAGAAATGGGACTGACCAGTAGAAGGGGGCTAGAAACAATGAGTGGCAAGTAATAGTACACCAGAACAACTAGATTCACTATAGTGAGGTATAGGCAAAGAGCTGGCCCCGAGTGCAAATCCTGCCTCAGATACTAGCTGTGTGACCTCACTTAACCTCAGTCTGCCTTAGTTTCCTCAACTATAAAAGGGGAATAATAATAGACCTGCTTCACAGTATTGCTGTGAAGACCAAATGAAATAACATTTGCAAAACATTTAACACAGTGTCTGGTGTATAGCAGACACTTAATAAATGCTTATTTCCTTCTAGACAGAGACTAGACTATAGCCATGAGCATGGTAGATGGTACAAAGGAAAGCAGTTACCTATAAAAAGACTATCCAGGTCACATCTTATATTTAAGATCTATAACTCACAGTTTCTTGAAGTTTTTAAAAATCAATTAATCAGCAAAAATGTAAGTGTTTACTATGTGTTAGACACTTTACTAGATGCAGGATACACAAATAGCTCTTCTTCCCATCTGTCAAATACAAAAAACAGTTCCTACACTCAAGAACCTTACATTCTAAAGGGTAAGAGAATATTACATAAATGTGTTGTTCATTCATTTCAATCATAACTGAGCCTTTTTTGGGGGGGTGTTTCTTGCCAAAGACCATGGACTGGTTTGCCATTTCCTCATCCAGCTCGTTTTAAAGATGAGGAAACGGAGGCAGTCATGATAAAGTGACTTGTCCAGGGTCACACGGCTAAGTGTCTGAGGCCAGATTTGAAATCAGGTCACCCTGAATCCAGGCCTGGTGCTCTATCTACTGTACCACCTAGTTGTCCCATATAGAACAGATGGAAAAGTAGTCTTGGAGGGGAGGGCTTTAGAAGCTGATAGGGCCAGCTCCTGAAGAATATACACCTTGAGCTGAATCTTGAAAAAATCTAGGAATGTAGGAGGTAGATATGAGTAGGGAGAACATTCTAGATATGGGGGGATAGCCAGTGCAAAGACATGTGGACAGAAAGTATTGTATCATGTATGAGGAAAAACAACTAAGCCAATATGACTAAACTATACTGTGAGTGTAGGGTAACAATGTAGAGGAAGACTGGAAAGACAGGAAGACTGGAAAGATACTAGCTGTGTAGAACTTTAAATGACAAACAGGGACTTGATATTTGATTCTGGAGATATTGCAGTCATTGGAATTTATTGGGAGAAGGAGGGCAGTGATGTGGTCCCATCTACACTTAGGTAAAATAACTTTGCCAGCTGTGTAAAGAATGAATTAGAATGTTTAACATGATGTATATGTACAGCCTATATCAGATTGCTTGCTGTCTTTTGGGAGGGGTGAGGGATGGGAGGGAGGAAGAAAAATTTGGAATTCAAAATCCTACAAAAATGAATGTTGAAAGCTATCTTTACATGTAATTGGAAAAAAATACTATTAAGTGCAAAAAAGAATGAATTAGAGTGGTGAATTGCCAATTAATTTATGGAACTATTAATTGATTTATTGTGACCCAAATAAAAGGAGGAAAATCTGCAGAAAGGGGACATGATGTTCAGCTTCCTCCCCTTGTTTTCTGTCTGTGAATTCATTGCACCCAGCTTGCTCAAGGGTGGAGGTAGATATGACTAGCTAATAATCTCAGTCCTTTTGCACCCAGTTTATATCTAAGGAAATGGGATCACTAGGTTGTCCCTCTGGGTCACGGGGTAGGGTATGTGCCTGGATTTTTTGAAGACTCACTGAGATAAACCATGATTACAACAAATTGGGAGTAATCCTTCAATTACACTTTAATAATGCACAGAGAGCACAGAGGCCAAAGACTCAGAGATACTGAGGCAGATGGCATAGGGATGGGCCAGAGGAAGGAGGGAGGCTGAACATGGGAAGGAGAAAGGGAAGGGGAAGGGCACAGAGAGTCACTTCCATAACCTGTAGCAGATGGAGGAGTGCTGGGCACAGGAGTTTGGGGAATTCTTTTTATAGGGTTTTGGTGGTAGGAGATGGAGTAACTCTCATCTGTGTTACTTTAGTGTTAGTTTATTATGTCAGACTGAAAATAAATGACCAAAGAGTCACAGAGGTTATGCAACAATGGTTAAATCTGGAAATACCAAAGAGCTCACAGAGGTTGTAATCAACTATTAACTCTGAAAAATAAAATAAAATAAACCAAAGAGCCACAGAGGTTATTACGCCAACTCTCAACTGTGACCAAAGAACCACAGAGGTCACAGGAAGAGCTTTATACCAGCTGTCACCTCTGAAAAACAAACTAAAGTAAAATAAAACCAAAGAGCTCGCAGAGGTTATACACAAAAAGCTTTCATCATTCTATTAGAGGAGGGAAGCTAGACACATGTGCTGGGGCCTCCTCTAGGAGGAGACCCAAGGCAGTGAGGCTGAGCCTTGATACATACAGTTGTGGCTGGACAAAGAGCCAGGCAGTGAGGTATAGCCATAACAGTGAGAGATAACAGCAACCACAAGGTGCATTTGCTTAGGACTTCAGGACTAGAACATGGTTCCTGCAGGCGTTTGAGCTCAGTGGCCACTTGGGGCTGGTTTGAGTCAATTTTGTGATTAAGCCACAGCAGAGTTCATCCAGAGGGTGACTGCAAAGGATTGCTGTTATGCCAAGCTCAGGGCACAGCTTGCTTGCTGGGTCTTAGCTCTGGAAAACAAGATGTCTCCTAATAGTGAGAAAAGGGGGTAGTAAAAAGAAGAATGGTTTTGGGGTGGGGATCCTGACATTTCCTCCTTTTGGCCAAAGGAAGAGGGTCTAAAAGAACCCCTTTCACTCTGACCAAGAAAGGAGAGACAGGTATAAGCCAAGGTGCCATGAGAGGTAAGTTGAGTCAGGACAAGATGTTGAGTTGAAGGACAGCTGTGGGCTTCATAAGCTGGGTGAATTTGGGGGTTAAGGTGGAAAACCCAACAGTTTGTTAGCCATTCTCACTTAGCAATGATGGAAGATAGATAAAGAACGGCATTTTTATCCTAGGAGATTAGTTCCTCTAGGGGACCTATTGGAGAAGTACCTACTAGGTATTGTTATGAAACTTCCAGTAAGGTGAAGAGTGTAAGCAGAAAGAGCAATAGGTCTTGTCTAGCCATTGTCTGTTACAAGCAGAAAAAAGTAAAGGAAGCCAAGAATGTGGAGGAAGAAAATGCCAACACATGCTTAAATCAAGGCCTTGGTGGTTGGACTAGGACAGTATACTCAGTCCTCATCCAGAATCTTGGGGCAGCTATCTCATCTGGGTGTCAGCTGCTTTGGGGTTCCTTAAGGTTCCCAGAGAGTTCAGCTATGCATTCAGGAGCAGTGGCTTTCTTCAGACGATCCAGGAATCCATACCCACAAATTTGGCAGCTGAGGAAGTAGTCAGAAGATAGGGTAGAGGCCCTTAGATTGAGGGGAAAGAATGAACAGGTGCAGTTTCCTGAATTCAGAAAAGGAGGTGTCTCCCTCCCTAAATTTCTGCAATGTGGAAATAATGACTGATCAGTAGGGAATCAGTTCTCAGATAAGACATATAAGTTGTTTGAGAGGTACAATTGTTAGAAAACATGCATCAATATATGGATCTCAGTTTCTGGTCAGCTTAACTTCGGTCCCAACTTTAGGGTCTCTAAAGAGTGTGTAGAGATGATCCAGTTTCCCAGTCACACAAGACTGGATTCAAACAATGCAATAATTGTTTTGTCCCAAATTCCCAAAATTTAATAAAGAAGTTAGACTAGACCCAGAGTTGAATAGATACTAAGCTAGTTCCAGGATTGAGTCACAAGATTGAGTCAGTGTGGCTCACTCAATTCCCACTATTAACCACTTGTCTTAATCCCTCCAATAATTCAATTTTCCCTTTTTTGCACCCACTCCTTCCATGGATCACTTATTTATAAGCTAAATCTATAAGATTTTTCACAAATTCATAATCATAATTACATTGTCAGGTTACATTAATGTTGGGTTACAGATCAAACTACCTGGAGGTCTATCAATGTATTAGTTTTAAGAAGGAAGATTTACATATCACCAACTTAACCAAGAAAACTTAAACATAAACATCATGAAACAGAAGACCAAAACAATACAATAATTATCATTAATTAACATATCCACATCATTAACAATTGTTGACAATTAACATATACATATTAGGGGCAGCTAGGTGGCTCAGTGAATAGAGCACTGGCCCTGGAGTCAGGAGGACCTGAGTCAAATTCGGCCTCAGACATTTAACACAAAACTAGCTGTGTGACCTTGGGCAAGTCACTTAACCCCAATTGCCCTACCTTCCCCCCTGAAAAAAAAAAACCAACCCCCCCCCAAAAATATATATTATCTCAAAGGTATCAGCAACATCTTTTAGTTCATACATATACCCTTACATACATATGTGTGTGCACATATGTATAAAACATTTGCTAGTGTTCTGCTGGTCTTACTGCATATATCTGGAGCTTATCTGAGGCTTACAGACTATGGAGCAATTAGCAGGAATAAAAGGCCCTTACAGAAAGACCTAGCTGACTTTCCCAATTTAGAACATAATCTCAGAATATGGCCTTAGTTAATTTATGAGACAGTTTTCAGTGGCTCCTATGCTCTCCTAATTTATGAGAGTTTCTAAGTAACTGTTATGTTCCCTTAATCTGTGGAACAGTCTATAAGTGCCTTCTGGGTTCTCCTTTGCAATCTTACTTTCTACCATTGTTATCTTATATTAGCTACTTATAAACTTACTTTACTAGCTAAAAGAGATGGTTGGGGGCCAGAACAAGATACAATTTTAACACAAGGGGGAAACACTTGAACCAAGGAGACCAACTGTCTATTATATAAGGCTATTGCAATAATCCAGGTGAGAGGATCTGATCCTATGGTGGTGGCTTTGAATGGACAGAAGATATATGATAGATGCTGTAGAAAAAGAAATCATAAGATTTGGCAACTAATGGGATGTATGGAATGAGGGAAAGTGAGGAGTTGTGACTTGATTTACTGTAAGAATGGTGGTACCCTTAACAGAAAAAAGAAAATTCAGAAGAGGAGTAGATTTTAAGGAACATATATAATGAGTTCTGCTTTAGACACTGAATTTCAGATAACAATAGAACATCCAGTTTGAAGTGACCAATTAGATGGTGATGTGGGTTTGTAGCTCAGTTGAGAGAATAGGACTGGCTTTGACTGATATCTTTGGGAAGGTAAATTGAGATGCCTTTTCTCTCAATTCTTACCTAGCCCTTAGTCATTGAATGGGCATGACCTCAGACAAACAGACCTAGGAAAGACCTTAATTTAGAAAGGCCAAGGTCACCCAGTACATCCTGGACAATGAGCCTCTCAACCCTTGTCTTGCCACTGGACTCTGATGACGCTGGAGAAGAGAGCAAGGCCGACAATTCAAATCCAATTCATGCCCAAGTCAAGACATCACCTTCTAAATTATCATTCTACACTACCACTATGAGGACCAGTACCCTGTGGTAGATAGAATGCTGGCAGATTCAGTCAAGAATATCTGGGTTTAAATCCCTGATTCTGATACTTATTTGCTATGTGCCCATGGGCAAGTCATATAATCTCTCTGAGCCTCTGTTTCTTTATTTATAAAACAGAGATAATAATATGTCTGGTAGTTTCTTCCCAGGGTCACTGTGAACCCCTGCTGGGGTTTGTGAACCTCAACAGGCTATACAAATATTAGCTGATATTATGAGCATTACATTTGGCCAATTTTGTTACTGTTATTTTATTCTTTGAATCATCTTTTTTGCCCTGAAGACAACTTGATGTGTGGTATAAATAGTTTTTATGGTTATAATTCCCTTTCTTTTCTCTAGATATTTTAGAGTATATCTTCACCATTTAAAATTTTCATTCTTTAATTTTTCTATTATATCCTCCCCTGACTTTGTCCTTATCCCCATAGGACCTTTACATGCCTATTCAGGCCCAGTACCTATTTTTTCCTCAGTAATGGTATTTTTCCACCTGAAGTATCTGTACATTGCCTTGACCTTTCCTTTCATTTTACAAGTATAGACATAGGCTAGGTCTTTGCAGGCAGGCACACCAGTTATTTGCCAGCCCATCACCAAGGAAAATAAACTAATTAAATCCTGGGACATTTGCCCCAGTTCAATCATTTTAACATTGGAGATGACCAGACTAAATGCAACTAGGCTGTTATTTCAATGATTCTTATCAATAGCTCAATGATAACAATTGTTTGTTCACTGTCTTCTAACAATTAAAAGAAAGTAATTTCATATATTTTTTTATCAGTTTGGTTAAGCTATATTTTTAGGGCACCAGCTTTAATGACCTGCTTCTTAAATATTTCTAGTCTCTAGTCACTGAAGTTTATCACTTCGGGTATATATGTGTATGCATACACATACACACATATACATATGGGTATACATACATGTACACACATATGTATACATACATATGCATATAGAGACTATCCCTGTGTAGATATATCTTTCTATAAATGTTTATATGTATGTAACAAAATATTATTTTGCCACAAATGAGAAAACAAATATGAGGAAGGAAACAAGCATCTATTAAGAACCTGCTATGCACCAGACACTCTACTAAGTACTTTTCAAGTGTTATCTTGTTTGATTTGGTCTTCACAACAGCCCTGTGAGGTAGATGTTATTATTATCACCATCTTACAGAAGAGGAAACTAAGACAGAAGGTTAAGTGATTTTCCCTGAGTCATACAGCGAATAAATGTCTAAGGCTATACTTGAACTCACATTTTCCTGATTCTAGGCCCAGCACTTAATCCATGATGCCATCTAGCTATAGTGAAGAATTCAGAGGAAACATGGGGAGAATTACATGAACTAATATAAGAATGAAGTAAGCAGTAACAGTAAAATAATGCAAAAAATGACTACAATAGTGTAAATAATGATAACAAAAACAAAATAGAAAGCTATACCATTATAATGACCATTTGCTCTTCCCTCCCTAAAAAAGACAAGAAAATTCACCTCCTTTATTTGGAAAGATGTGGATGACGGATGTGGAATTGTGCCTATGCTATCAGACATAATCAGTGTTTTAGTTGGTTTTACTAAACCATTTAAAAAAATTACTAAAGTAGGTGAAGGGGAGAGGCATATTCAGAAATAAATGTGATATAAAAACAAAAAGGGTTGATAAAACTTAAAAATAAAGCTTGTTTCTGGCAGACTCTACTTTTATATAAAGTCAACTTCCTTAGTTACCTTCTTAGAGCTTTATTCAATAAATTAAGTTTAACAAATTTTAATTAATTATTATTATATATTATTATATAATATATAATCATTTAGTGCAAAACACTGTGCCTGGTGCTAGAGACATAAATATGCAAACCAGCATGGTCTCTGCCTGGAAGGAGCTTAAGCAAAACATTACAAAATTAATTCTTATATTTTGAGGAATAGATGAAAGGACGACTAGCTTAATGTTGCCTCTCTAAAAATCCTTTAGAGCAATATAGATACCGATCCTCCATTCATAGAATTACTTAGATGTAGACCCACTTGAAGCAAAGAGAAATGGGTCCAAATGGATCCAATGACCTCTGGAGGTTTCTTCATACCCTTAGGATCTATAATTAGCCTCTCTGATTCAGTTTCCTAACCTGTGGTAGTTGGCTTTTTCTTTCCTGAGACATCCAGGGAGACCATAAACTCTAATTATAGTCTGCCTAATTATGCAAAGGTTTATCGTGGGGAGAGGAAAAGGAGAAATTAGTGCCCACAGGAGAGGAGTTTGGGACCCACAGCATGGTGATAATGCTTGACACTGATATATCACTTTGTAAAGGGAGTTTATGAAGTCCTTGACAGGTTTTAAAAAATAACTTTTTAATCCATAGAAGATAAAAGAAAACAGTGAACAGCTTTATAAAGTCTAATTCTAAAAGGTTTTTCCTCCCATCAAATTATTATGAATACTCAGATTTCTCCACAGTCACCATCTTAAACCATACACAGTGTTTATGCCTAGATCGCAGCAATGCCAACACATTCTCAGAAAGCTGACGGGGATGTTGGTAATCGCTTCTTTGATTCAGGCTTGGATTTCTGCCAAACACTGTGGGATTTGTAGCATAAACTACACTCTTCACAAGTCTCCATGAGAAAAAAAAAAAGGCAGAGGAAGTAGGGACTGCAACCATGATAAAGGTATAAGGCTTCCAGGCCTTTATAAACTCCGTGGTTTTCCAGATCACTCCATGAAGCAGCATGTTTTGTTGCTGTTGAAATAAGTCCAAGCTGGGTGCCATTACTGTTTCCTAAAGCTTGCATGGATCCAGCCAAGGCTGAGAATAAGGCTGATATTCTATCTTGGGGTAGAAAAAAACTGAAGGGGTGAATTCTTAACTGAATAAAGAAGGGAGTTAATCACAAAGATCAAATAAATCATTTCAATTGCATGACATTGACACATTTTTGCATGAACAAAATCATTGCAGCTAGAATTAGAAAGGATTCTATCATTAGGGGGGAAAACCTTTGGTCAGGTATCTCTGGTTAGGAGTGTGATATTCAAGATACATAGGCAATTAATACAAGTAAGAAAGACAAAATACTATTCTCCAAAGACAAAGTTCTATTCTCCAATTGATGTGATCAAAGGATATGAAAAAGAGTTCTTGAGAAAAGAATTACAAAGTATTAACAACCATATGGAAGATAATTCCAAATCAGTCATAGTAAGAAGAATACAAATCAAAACAACTCTGAGTTTTTACCTCACAGCTAGAAAATTTACAAAAATAACAAAATATGGGAAAAGCATTGGAGGGGTTTTGAAAAGGCATGAAGGATGATTCACTTCCAGTGGAGCTGTCAAATAGCACAAATATTCTGGAAAATAATTTGCAATTATCCTTTAAAAAGTGACCCAAATGTCCCTTCCCTTTGATCCAGAGATTCCACTGCTGGGAATATACCCCAAGAAAGTCAAAAGTCCTTAGAATGCCCCAATATATTCCAAAATATTCAAAGCAGCCTTTTTTTGTGGTAGCAAGAAACTGGAAACAAAGTAGGTGCCCAGGGATTGTGAAATGGCCAAAGTTCGACACATTAATGTAAAGGAATAAACCTGCCCCGTCAGAAATAAATCTGAAGAATTCAGAGAAACATGGGAAGAGTAGCATGAACTGATACAAAGTCAACTTGCCATATAGTGTAAATAGCTTTTAAGAAAACAATACATGCAATAATTACGACAAATAGATAGAAAAAAATAAAATTGTGTAATTATGATTACAAAGTTTGACCATAGAAAAGAATTGAGAAAAGTCACTTCCCTTCTTTGCAGAGTTTGGGGATTGTGGATGTAGAATATTACATGTATTGTCAGACATAATCTAGGTGCTAATTGGTTTTGCCAAACTGATTCATTCTCTCTCTCTCTCTCTCTCTCTCTCTCTCTCTCTCTCTCTCTCTCTCTCTCTCCAGAGTAAGGATAGAGGATGGGCTGTGATATAATTGTAAATGAAGGTTATATAAAATTGATCAATCAATCCACAAGCATTTATAGTAAAGTCTACTTATTATATTCCAGACACTGGGAGTTCAAATACAAAAAATGAAAATAATCCTTATTCCTAAGGAGTTTAAGATACAAATAATACAAAATTAAAAGGGTTTTTTTTAAAATCTTGCTTACAAGGGATTGCTTACTTAGTAGGGACTGGGGAGCAATTCATGCAGAAATGAATGTGATATAAAAAAATCAATAAAAATAAGATAAAGTATTAAGATAGAAAGAAAAATATTCTGTGGGCTAAACACATCCTAGACTGGGGTGAGTTGGATAAAATCCCTTTTGCCCATGATCTTTTGCCTAGAGACCCTATTTAAGCTGCCAACCCCAAAGAGGTTTCTCAGTTTCATCAGACGTCAGGATTTGTGTGGTACAAACTACTTGTGCTAGATGGAGTATCCCTTGGAATTTGGAAGCTGTGCATGGCATCTATGACTGTTTAGGGTTATTGAAATTGCTAATTTCTCCCCATGCCTATGTATCTTTTTTTTTTTTTTTTTTTGCTTTTTGGAGGGCAATTGGGGGTTAAGTAACTTGCCCAAGGTCACACAGCTAGGTTTTTGTTTGTGTGTGCGTTAAGTGTCTGAGACCAGAACTGAACTCAGGTCCTTCTGACTCCTGGGTCGACGCTCTACTCACTGTGCCACCTAGCCACCCCTGTATCTTTAAATAAACTCTATGTGAACAAATCAATCCAGAGTATGCTCCTTTGTCAGACCATGGAAATTCTATGAATCCAGTAGCTTAACTCAAAATTATGGTTATTTCCATCACAGAGATGTAAGCAGAATTTTCCCATAAGACTATATACTGCAAGTCCTTGTTTCAAAGGTTTCTTTATCAGTTGGTTATTTAATAATAATAGTAATGCACATGCTCTTAGAATCTGACAGGGTATAAGACCTCCTATTGGAAGCATGATTATCTCCATTTTATGGACCAGAGGTATCAAAGTTGTAACCCTTGGGCCAGCTGGAGCCGTAAGAGTCCTGAATGCTGCCCAAACCATATTAAAGTGTTAATTGGGAAATGTTTAATAAAAATTTAATTAAAATGTTAAAAAAAATTCAACAAGACAGAAAATGCTAATTTGTGGTTTTCTAAGTCAATCTGTATTGACACCACTGGCATACACAAACAAGTTGAAACTTAGAAATAGTCATTGTGTTGTGGTAATAAAAAAGTCTGATTTGGGGGACCTAGTCTCTCTTTCTATAGGTTGTCTCTGCTGAAGATACATCCCCAATTTCCCAGTCCTTTTCTGGAAATTTGTGGAATCTTCAGGTACATGGGAACTTCCATGTTAAAAATCTTCTACTCCCGAGAACTGAAGCTCCTAGAACCAGGTGTGAAGATGTATGTGTGTCTGAGGGTGGGACGGATGGGTGGGAGAGAGGCAGCAGGGTTCAGGTGGGGCAGGCAACAACACACATTTCCATATTTCCATGCTGAAAGTTTCTATGCCCTCTGCTCACTGGTGTGATGGTGATTAAAGATCTAGGCATCCCACCCATCAACTAGGAAGTGGTGATATCTTGGTATAAATTGGGAGAACCAAGTTTGAGAGTAGCTTCTCATAGGATCATCATTAAACTCCACCCTTCTCCTGCTGTAACTTGAAGACCATTATATCCAAGGTTCTATTGACTTCTATGGTTGCTCCTTCACTGCTCCATCCCAGGGGTCTATGCTCTCTGTTGTGTTAGTTAGCATACACCTCATAAAGGCCTTTGCTTTAATCTTCCACTGTCCTGTTTCCTTCCTCTTCACTGTCTCATTGTATTTCTAGTTTCTTTCAAAGCTCAACTAACTACATTTTCTATCCTACTCCTAATGGAAAACTTTCTACATAACTCTTATTCTGATGTCCTCAACTGTTAATGCCCTGTTCTTAAATTCTTTTATTTACTTTTTAAAATGTAATTTATACATACACATATGTGTGTGTCCACATGCTGTTTCCCTTGATAGAACATAAGCTTCTTGAAGGCAGGGATAGTACCATTTTTTTGCCTTTGTATCTTCAGTGCCTAGCACAAGGTAGATGCTTAATAAATACTTATTGGTTGGTTGAAGGGTCCCCCAGGAAAGTAGAATAGAGATATTTTAAGGGTCATCATAGAGGCAGCAGCCAATCATTTGTAAGATAGTCATAATTCAGGTGTTGAATATAGGATCTGGAGTAAGAGAATCATGGTTCTATTGTTTCCTGCTTGTGTGACCTTGAACAAGTCAATTACTCCTATCTATAAAATGAAGTGATCCAACCAAGTATCTACAGGGTCCCATCCACTCCAAAAATACAATTTCATGCACTGTATCTCTTAGTACCTGAGTGAGTCAGACTAAATGCTTTATTAAACATATAATCAGCTAATACAGTTTACATGGATTGTCCAGGTGTATTTTAATCCCCAATCTCATACTATAGTTTCTGCATTCTGCTTGAAAGAAGAGTTCTGGAGAAGGGCCTTTTGTAATTATGGTTGACAGGACCAGCCCCATGCAAAATTCTGAAGTAGATGAAGTTTGTCTTCAGTCATCTTGGCCTTGAAGCTTACTCTTTTCTCTTCTTTCATGCACCCAATGTTCTCTTACTCTTTCTCAGCTATCAAAACCAGCTGGAAGATTCTTCATTCATACTAATATGTAAATGACAACTACCAGCTTGTAGCCCTCTACTTTCCCCTAGAAGAAATATTTCAGCTGCAAGGCATATACCCCAAGGTGTCATTGATCAAGGGAATGGTCCCATATACACCAAAATATTCCTAGCAGCACTTTTTTCTTGGTCTAGCAAAGACTGGAAGCAGAGTATGCGAACATGTATTGGGGAAAGGCTAAACAAGCTATAGTATGTGAATCAATGCACGAAAGAAACAATGAAGAAAAAGAAACATGAGAAGACTTATATGAACTGGTGCAAAATGGACCATGGGTGATGAGTCTAGGAAAGACATCTCAGAGGATTTCTAGTGGAAATCTCTCATTCACAGTTGTAGAAACTGAAGCCCATTGATGTTTAGTGGCTAATTTAAGTTTATATAGGTAAAAAGGGAGTAGAGATGGGGTGTGAACACAGATTCTGACTCTTAAGCCTCTGAAAGGTTCTTTGCTGCCTCCTATACAATAACTATAACAATACAAGTGGAGAGAACAACAAAACATTGAAACTGAATGCCGTAAAATTATAATGACCAGGTATAAGGGTAAAGATCAGCCTAGACAATTAACCTACTCAAAGGATTTGTTCTGTAAAATTTGGATTCAGTCAAAAGGCTGCTCTTAAGGGTCTAGAAGGCCATATGTGGCCTCAAGGCTGAAGGTTTTCCACCCCTGACCTACTTCACTTAAAGTTAGTGTTGCATTAGCTAGCTAAGAGCACATCTCCATTGTTTATCCTGTGAACAAGGCCTGGACACCCGTGTTGAATCAATTAATCAATTAACCATAGGCTTTAAACTAGGTCTGAAAATGGCCTTGATCAATTTAGATATCTTTGAAATCCACTGGATAAACTGGATTATCGCTCTACAGGAAGTATGTTTGGTTTGGTTGAGGAAACTTGATCACATGTTATGGTTCATCCATAAAATAGGAAGCCAGTTCAGAACTGCAAGATTTGAGTGTCTGGAAGCATAGAAGGAAGGCTAAACCCCTAAGAAAGGGAGGAGGGAGAAGATAACTTTGCCCTCCTACCCCTTTGGCTAGAGAAGGACCTTGGGAATTTTGTCAGGTCAGAGGATTTAGAGTTTTCACTGGGTCTTTAGCAGTATTCCTAAGTAGCTGAGGATAGACTAGACTGGAAGAGAAAAGACAGATTCAAAGCTCTACAAGGAGTCCAACAGAAAAAACTCCACCATACCTAAGAGTGATGTCCTGAGGACTCTAACAAATCCCTTTCTCTTATAAGCACTCTAAGCTTGAGCTAGTTTTGCCCTGAATTCTGTATGTATTGGTGGGAGAGTATGTCACAAACTTTTGAAGGGGATGTTTTGTACTAACTTTTCTTACTATACCAGCTTATAAAAGCTAATTAAATGTAACTGATTAATTGATATCAGCCAATAATCATGGGGGAAAGCATACTGATGGGGACTTGGGAGCAATAGTATTAGAAAACCCCAATACTGGGGCGGCTAAGTGGCACAGTGAATAGAGCACTGGCCCTGGAGTCAGGATGACCTGAGTTCAAATCCTGCCTCAGACACTTTACACAAAAACTAGTCGTGTGACCTTGGGCAAGTCACTTAACCCCAATTGCCCTAAAAAAAAAGAAAACCCCCAAACCTTCAGGAGACAAATAGCCTGAGCTATTTAGGGACCCAGTCAGTTCAAGCATGGCTGTTGAGAGAGTGGCTCCTGAGCATCTGCTTGTACCAAAAGAAGAGAGATGAGAATAAACTTCTTTCTTTTCTTTGAAGAGGTTGAGGATGTGCTTGGTGAAATGCCTGGCACTTTGTAAACGCTTAATAAATGATTGTTGACTGACTGAATGTTGTTATGGAACACTGCATATAATTTTAGATTTGTTAATGTGTTGATTAGTTTTTCTGAACTTGTTGCTGTTAATTTGTTTTTTCTTTCATGGGATCATAGGTCTGAACTCAAAGGAAACTCAGAGGCCCTCTTGGTCAACTCCTTTAAATTACAAATGAGGGAACTAGCACCAAGGAGTAAGTGGCTGGCCAAAGTTCACACAGGTAGTATGTATCAGAGGTTGCATTTCATTTTGCTTCCTCCATCTCCTCCTCCTCCTCCTGCTCTTTCTTCTTCCTCTCCTTCTTCTTCTTCTCCTCCTCCTCCTCCTCCTCCTCCTCCACCTCCTCCTCCTTCTTCTTCTTCTTCTTCTTCTTCTTCTTCTTCTTCTTCTTCTTCTTCTTCTCTTCTTCTTCTTCTTCTTTTCTTCTTCTTCTTCTTCTTCTTCTTCTTCTTCTTCTTCTTCTTCTTCTTCTCCTCCTCCTCTTTCTTCTTTTTCTTTTCTCCTCTGCTAGAGGGAGGGAAAGGAAAAGGCATATATAGGCAAATACAAGTGATATGAAAGTAGAAGCTACCAATAAGATCTTTAAAATGTATGTGTGTGTATATATATATGTACATATTTAAAAAAACTAAAGATCTCTACATTATACAAAAAGTGTTAAAATTCTAAACTAGGTTATTTTAATTATCAGCAAGGAGATGTGTGTTTGGAGGGTATGTGGCATAGCATTTGGGGGTAGTAAAAGATAAGTTTTCGGATGTTTTCAAGTATAATGAAAGATAATCAGGGTAGTCCCCCTTCCTGTCTGAAATTATATATAATACATACACACATATATGTATGTATTAGATATGTGATATATATCTATATGTATATTTCTAACATCTATGTTTCATCTATCTATTTATCTATCTATGTATCTATCTATCATCTTTATCTGTGGCCCTTCCAGTAGATGACCTCCTTGCTAAAGGACAGACAAAACCAGTCTTACAATTGGTACCCTTGTGTTCTTCATGTACAAGTCCCTGACCATTTCCTTGCCAGATGCCTCCTCATGATGAAGAAACTTCCACCTTGGGGTGCTTCACTCTCATAAGTAGTGATTGTCCCTCCCAGACCACTATTTTAGTAACAGAGTAAAATAAAACAAAAACCTGCCAACTTTGCTTCACTTAACTCCAGTCTCTGAACATCTCCATAATCTTAGATACTTTTCCTTTTCTTCCCTCCTTCCCATCTCCTCACTCATTTTCCAGTTTTAGGCTCATCGACCAAGATAAGATCAACTCTGCTATTGTACCTGGATAGCTTATATCATTCTACTCCCCTATAGCCTCACTCACTATCCCTGCAACTTTCCCTGGTCACCACCCTGTGCATTGTCTCCTGTTAAAATGCAAGTTTCTTGAAGGCAAGAGTGTTTTTTGCAAATGGTTTATCTTTTGTATTTCTGTCCCTAGTCTTTAACACAGTGTTTGGTATATAGTGAATGCTTAATAAATGCTTTTTCATTAATTCATAATAAGCAATTGAGTGGAAAGAGCTGTCCACTCACCAGACTTTAAAAAGAGAAACTTTGCTATAACTCTGTCTTTCTTCTCATCTGTTGATCCTGTCCAGACATTTTGAGTCTCTCCTTTCAAGGGCAGGGTTCTTTCTCCAAGTATAAAATTCTGAGACCTAGTAGGGGAGGTGCCTTTTTCTATAAAGGGAATCAACTCTTGATCCACTTAGACTAGGTTCATGTCCTAGAGGAGCCTGATCCCACAGAGGGGAGTTCTCTTAGTGCTCCTTGATTTATTTGTGCATCCAGAAATGGAACTCCAGGGAAAATCTCTTAGGCAAAGCTTAAAATCGGCTTATCCTAGGGTCTCCCCAAATGGGATCAACAGAGTCCTTTCTAGAAAGCTACTCAGGTATAGGGCAGCTATTTATTTCCTTTACTACAAAAGAAGTATTTAAAACACACCAAAGACTCATAAACACATATTGACAAATACTTAAACTATGAAATAGTAACCCATAATTCCTCTTATACTCTCCTCAGAGGTTGGTACCTAAAAACTTAAAAAAATAAACACTTTATGGGATGATTGAACAGGCATGGTCTAAGCAACTCTCTCAATGTCCATATGTTTTTACAAGTCAGAGAATGACTTAGGTTCATCCTCTGTTGGCTTGGGTTCATTCCCCTGGCAATGATCATCTTCTCCTCAAAGACGTTATTTCAGAGACCTTTTGGGCCATCAGCACCAGAATCCAAGAGCTCCCAACCTCTCAAACTCATGTGATTGTTGATACAGCTCCTTGTTTAGTTAGCTATGCTTAAGAGTTAGCTATGCTTAGAAAAGGAAACACCATAAAGCAGAAGAGAAAGCTATGAACTTTAGTTCTAGTCTCAGGCTCACATAGGCAAGCATGTGCACTGGCTGCCATGCATAAGCAATGGTTATTGCTGTGTAAGGTAAAGGGGGAAGGAGAGAGGGAAGGAATATCCCCTCCTCCACCACTCTCCATAATGAGAGGGAGAGTTCTGACACACTAGATGGAAAGAGGGAGAAAAAGAATGTGTTTCACCTTGTCTAAGTGGGTAGCTCTTTGTGCTTAATCACTAATCGTTTTTAACCTAGCCATGAGTTATTGGGTGGGGGTGAGGTGGCACATAGGTGCAAGTCCTTGATTGTTCCTTGTACTTCAGCAAAGGGCAAGGGCTCTTGCTCAATCCAGAAGTGCTCCTGGTCAGCAAAACTTGTGGGCTCCCATGATTACTCCTATTACATCTGTCTCCTATATTATTCCACAAAGTGACTTGCCTTTTCTATCTCCTTTGCAAGCTGGCCTGGTTTGTTCGATTTTCTTTCCTACACTATCAACAGTCAGTCTCTATGAAGAAAGATGTTGAAATGGAACACTCTCCATAGTTGCCAGTTGTGTTTTGCTAGTTCCAAATTCTGAATGCCTCAATATACCAAACACGGAAATGTAACAAAAGAGTAGCATTTATGGCTTCAAATGAATAAGTCTTGTCATTGAAATGCAAGAATTCTGGCACAAAATGAATTAGTTTAATAACTGAGAGGTCAGAAATTATGTCACCAACAGAAATACCTCAAATGATACTTCAATGACAACCCTGAAATACGGAAACTTTTTTATTCTGCACAGATTTCCCCCTTGGACTTTGGAAGCCTTTGGAGAGGAAATTTTTTTCTCCTTCTCTTTACCACATTTTTTGTTTGAATAGGATTTTTAGAAACCCACTCACCTATAATTCTTATAGTCATTCAGGAAAGCCAGGGCTAGCTTCCCTCAGAGGTTTGTACTCAATGTGCAGATAATCTTCCCTAAGCCCTAACTTCCATTAGAATAACTTCTAGACACTCAATGTCATAGAATATTAAAATAGGAAGAGAACTAGAACTTTGAGATAACCTATGACCTTTACCGTCACTATATCTTAGCTGTACACAGGGCTGGCCATACCTTTGACATGATGATCACCCTTAATCATTCCATCTCCATTATCCAGAGCACTGAAATCCCTTGAACTGATCATAACCTCTTATTCTTCCACCTCGCTCTGTGCCTCACTCATCTTAAACCTCTTCTTCATACTCCTTAGGATCTCTGGTCCCTATTCCTTTTCCAGGTCTCTCTGTCCATCACAACCAGTCTGACCTTTCTTCTATTTCTTCATTGTTTTTATTTTTTTGCTTTTTTTTAGGGGGGGAGGTAAGGAATTGGGGTTAAGTGACTTGCCCAAGGTCACACGGCTAGTTTTATGTTAAGTGTCTGAGGTCAGATTTGAACTCAGGTCCTCCTGACTCCAGTGATTATTCAGTGGGCCACCTAGCTGTCCTCTTCATTGTTTTTAACCTGTGATTGACTTTCAACCATACTCTATTAGCTGTCCCTTGAATCTCTTTCCCACAGCCTATCTATCACCAGTCATACATTACCTAATGATAAGCCTTGACTTCCCCTTAGCATCATACCTTACCACATGCTCCTCTGGAGTTCACATACAATGGGAGGAAATCTGCTACTTAGTATCTGTGTGATCTTGGGCCAGTTGCTTAAACTCTTTGAACCTCAGTTTTCTCATTTTTAAAACGAGTGAGTTGTACTAGATGACCTCTAAGATCCCTTATAGCTAGATCTATGATCCTAAAAATACATCTGGAGAAAGTCACATGATCATGTCAACTAGGTCACTACAAATTTATGTTGCCTGATTTCACCTTGGCTCCTCATTTTCCAAAGTGACCTTTTCTCACACTCTCCAAAGCAGTTATCCCAGACCTTCTCCTCTCTCCTTGAACAACTTCTTCCCACCTCCCCCCAGCCCCTCATCTCAGCTTACTCACTGCTTTGTGACGTGGAATATTGAGTGGGAGAAGCTTTACCCATCCAACACAGCTGAAAAGGAAAGATCACACTTGTAATGAAGTGTTTGAAAAAATGTGAGTTGGCTTAAGATATGTTTTTCTTTTTTAAAATTCCCCTGCAGTGCCTATCATAATAATGACTTACACTGATAGAGTTAGCACTTAACAATTTACAGAGTGCTTTCACATCCATTATTCTGTTTGATTGATGTTAACAGTAGGTTTAAGTGGTCTAACATCATCAGTTATACTGTTCTTTGAAAATGTCACCACTGGCCCATCATCTATAGGAATAGATGTTGGGTTATTTTCCTGGCAAATGTGATAGATCTGGGCTGAACCTTCCCAGAACCAGCCTCATTGTAATAGTAAGAGTTCACATTGACATAGCACTTTAAGTCTGACAAAGCACTTTGCATTTGGGACTCTGCTGGCAATGGCAGGGGCACAGTTTGCTGCTCCAGGTAGGGGTCAATACCTAATTTGTCTTTCTTTACATCTCTATAATACCCAACTGACCACAAACTCAACACCATCTGTTAGTGCCTATGTATTGCCCAATGGGTTTGACTACTGCCTTACTAGCTATGGGACCATATATAAATCACTTAATCTCCTTGAACATCTATAAAATGGGGAATTAAATTCAGCACTAGTTTTCTTCACCTTTCTCACCAAATTCCCAAGAATATTTGACATTTGGATCCCTTGGAACACATAGTCTGTGAGTATGCCCCACTACTCAAAATGGCTCCTTACACTCTCATCTGTCATCTCAAAGTTCAAGCCTCTGATGGAGAGTTTTTTGTAGCTGCCCAGACACATTTGGAAACTGACTTCAACATGAAAAGAGTGATAATAGAAACATGTGATCCTTCTTCAATAGTGTTAAGTACAGGAAAGAGCTAGCTAGTCAGAAAACCTGGTTAGCTAGAAAATCTTACCTAAACTTTCTTCAAACTGACTTTCAACCTCATCACTTGTCTGAAATTGTTCTCTCCCAGGCGATGTCTTAATTACAAAATCTATCTCTCTCAATCTATATCTTTTTTTCAAACCTTTCTGTATATTTTGGCAGTGTTGGCTCCTCTCTCCTTCTGGATACTCTCTCTTCTCTGGGTATTCATGACACTGATTTCTCTTGATTCTCTTTTTTGTTTGATGATTCCTCAGTTTCCTTTTTTGAATCACTGTTCATGCCAAGCCTTGTAACTGTGGTTGTCTACCAGGGTCTTGGCCCTTGGTCTTTTTCTCTTTTCCCTCTATACTCTCTCACTTTGTAACCTCATTAGCTCCCATAGGTTTAAGGATCATTTTTAAGAAAATGACTCTCTCCTGAGTCTCTCTCCTGAGGTCCAGTCCTGCATCACTGCCTAATGGACATTTTGAACTGATTACTCCATAGGTATCTCAAACTCAACATGTTCAAATCAAAACTCATTGTCTCTCCCTTTCAATCTACTCCTCTTCTGACCTTCACCATCCTTCCAGTCACCCAAGCTTACAACCTCCTGTAGGAGCTAAGAGGTGTAGTGGATCAGTGCTGGACTTGGAGTTCAAATCCAGCCTCAGACATTTTACTAGCAGTATGACCATTGGCAAGTACTTAATCTATAGCTGTCTCAGTTTACTCATCTGTAAAATGCCAATTATAATAGCACCTACCTCCCTGGGTTGTTGTGAGGATCAAATGAGATACTTCTAATGTGCTTTTCAAACCTTAAAGCTCCATGTAAATATTTGCTACTATTATAATAATCCTTAACTCCTCAACTCACATATTCAATCAGTTGCCAAATCTTGTCAATCCTACCCTCTTTAATATCTCTTTTATGTGTCCCTTCTCTTCACTGATACAGTTACACCCTTTCCCCTACCCCTAGTTGAGACCCTCATCATTTATAGTTTAGCCTGGTGCAGCAGCCTCCTTGCCTCAAATCTCTCTTCACTCCAGGTCATTCCCCCATCTAACTTCCAAATAGATTTTCCTAGAGTGCAGTCTGGCCATGTTACCTTATCCCATTCAGTAAAATATGGTTTCTCCTGATTACCTCTATGATCCAATATAAACTCCTCTGTGTCATATGTAAAGCCAACCTCAACCTACTTTTGCCACCAAGGAATATGTTTCTTTCCTTCGTGCCCTTTTTGGTTCAGCCAAACTGCTCTCTTTGCTGTTCTTTACCTCTCCTATCTCCACACCTTCACACTGGCTGTTCTTTATGGTTGGAATGTCCTTCCTCCTGACTCCAGCCTCCTGGAATTCCTGCTTTCCCTTAAGACTCAGCTCAAGCACCACCTCATGCATTTCCTGGTGTCCTCCCACCCCAGCCTCCCTCAGCTGCTTTGTCCCAAGGCTAATTTTGAATGTGCGTCATATGTACATATATGTGATTGTTTTTATAAAACTTGCTACATACCAGGCACTGCGCTAAGAGCTTTACAATTATTTTCTTAATTGATCCTGGGACGCAGGTACTATTATTATTCCCATTTAATGGAAGAAGAAACTGAGGCAAGCAGACATTAAATAAATTCCATAGGGTCACACAACTAAAAAGTGTCTGATGCTGGATTTGAACTCTGATCTGACAGTTCTCTCCATAGTTCTCCAGCATTCTCTCCACTGTTTCTCCTAGCTGTGTAAAATGCTTGTATACTTTAAAGTTTTATTTAATATTATTTTATATATATTTAATTTTATTAAATTATAAAAATATTTATTAAATTTAATAATATAATTAGGCAAAATATTATTATATAATAAAATAATATTATCATGTGTATGTATACACATATTGTAGATAGATAGATAGATAGATAGATAGATAGATAGATAGATAGATAGAACAATATAAGGTGATTTTAGAAGGGAGAAACAACTAATAATATGAGCCGATTAGCGAAGGCTTCTTAGTGAAGGTGGCACTTGAGAATTTGAAAGGTGGCGATGAAGAGTAAATGCAGTCCAGCCACAGATGATGGTCTCTGTATATGTACGGGGGTGTGTGTGTGTGTGTGTGTGTGTGTGTGTGTGTGTGTGTGTGTGTAGCACTGGGTTTGGAGTATAGCTATTAATCCAGTTTGGTGGAGCATAGAGTTTATGGAAGGCAATAGTGTTTTGGTATGCTGTACCTACCTCAGATTTTTGAAGATCAAATGAGATAAGGGACATAAAAATGTTTTCCAAACTTAAAACACTTTCTAAATGTTAGCAGTGATTATTTGATGGTGTGACAATAATGTGACTGAGTTCCACAGGCCATAAGGATTTGTTTCTTTTTTTTTTAATTTTTATTTTTTTTGCGATTTTTGGAGGGCAATTGGGGTTAAGTAACTTGCCCAAGGTCACACGGCTAGGTTTTTTTGTTTGGGTGTGCATTAAGTGTCTGAGGCTGGATCCGAACTCAGGTCCTTCTGTCTCCAGGGCCGACGCTCTACTCACTGCGCCCTAGCCGCCCCAAGGATTTGTTTCTTAATAGCCACACTTGGTATGTTCTATTAGTTTCTATGTCAATATTGTCTGATGTCAATTTTGAGTTCCTGGAGGACAGGGTGGCCTCCATTTTGACCAACTTTGTGAAGTCCAACATCACACATAACTGGATGGCTTAGAATGCACAGAAGCATGAATATCCTAGGAGAGTATGAGGCTTCCATGTTGCTGAAGGATTTTTGATTGTTGAAGAAGCTGGGAATCAGGGCTGGGGTATAGTCACAGGGTGGAATAAAGCATCCCCCAGGTCAATATTGGTGGCACCCTCTAAATTTCAAAACCCTGAAGCAAAGCCCCAGTTACCCTACCTAGTTACAGCTTTTCTTTCAGAGCATTTGCATGTAGGGAAGATGTTATTCTCTTGATTTTCAGCTCAGCCAGTTAGACTACCCTAAAAGCTACTTGGTAAAGCTGTTTAAGAATCTGCATCTTCCACTCCTTTCCCTCTGCTTGTTCTTAAACCTAAGCTCTGGGCCACACTGTCCTTCTGGGAATAAAATGATGCCTGTGGAAAGACAAGAACCCATACCCAGGCAGGCTGATGCTCTTATGTAATATGGACAAATGCTCCTCAACTCCCTTCTTTGGCTCAGTCTCTCTCAAGGCCTGATGAGCCAGGTCACTGATTTATTTCCACACTGTACAAGTTGTTAGCTCTTTAGAAAAGCAAAATAAATCCTCAGAACATGACAAAATAAAGTTGTCACCAGCTGGGGAATGCAATTGCTGAAGGACTAAGCATCAGCCCTGCTCACTTTGGCTCAATGGCACTATGTGTCTTTCTATCAAAAGGAGAGACACTGCAGTATGTCAGCAAAAAGCCAGTTAATTGACTTTATAGTTTAGTACCAGCAGAAAGAACTGGATGCTTTTAATTTGGGCCTTCCATGAATGCTTTCTTTGGTGTCTGGTATCAAAGGGACAGCACTATGTAGTGAAGGACGACTGGGATTAGAGTCAGAGGACTTGGGTTAGAATCTCACAACTGTCCTGTAACCACAACATGGTTAGCCATGATGCCAGATGGGGGCAATAATAACGACCTGGCCTGCTTACCTCAATAAGGGAAGACCAAATGTGAGTTATTATTCCCTCTGGCTAGTTCACAGACCCTTGCTGTGTTTTGCTTACCATCTCTTGGATAATAGGGAAGTTGTTTTTTTTTTTATTTCTAGACTAGGTAAGCATTTTGAGATTCTCAGAGGAGGGTTCCTAGATAAATACAATGAGCTGCATTTCTTTCTAAAAGAACTAATTGGTTTTTAAGTGGCAGAATCAGCATTGAGCCTTTTTTCAAGGCCAGAACCTCATAACCTAGAGCAGGGCTCCTGGGATCTCTGGTCTTTTATTTCTCATTTATTCCTTTTATTATTTTGGACATAGGTGCACCTAGTACCTAAATCATCCCTCTATGAAAGGAGATTGGCCGGGATGATTTCTTGCCCCCTTTATAGATTGAAAATTCTATGAACTTGAGTTATTTTTGTTCTGGGTTAGGTTTTTTTGTTTGTTTTTTTGCTTTTTGGAGTGGGGGCGGGGCAATTGGGGTTAAATGACTTGCTCAAGGTCACAGGGCCAGTAAGTGTTAAGTGTCTGAGGCTGGATTTGAACTCAGGTCCTCCTGACTCCAGGGCCAGTGCTCTAGTCACTGTGCCACCTGAGTTCTATAGAAGGATTGGGCTTCTCACTCATTCAACATCTGTTTCTTTCATAATTGATAAAAATTGAGGCCATTCTAAGTTTTGGATTTTAGAGCTAAATGTATTTGCTCACTGTAAGTCCCCATTGTGTTGGTAGGTAAGCCAGTAGCTACTACAAAAATACACTGAATTTGGAATCAAAGGACCTGTTCAAATTCTAGCTCTGCTTATGATCTATAAAACCTTGGGCAGACCCTTTTCCTTCTTTAAGCCACAATTTCTTCTTCTATAAAGAGGGGGTTGTAGTAGATCAGTAGTTTTTAATCCTTTTTTGAATCATCAGCTCCTTTGGCCATCTAGTAAAGCCTATGGATCCCTTCTCAGGATATTTTCCCCCTTAATACATAATTGAATGAACTCAGTAAGAAAGAAGTGAAAATGAAGAAGCAATTCCCCCCATCCAATTTCATGGACCCTCTGGCATCTCTCCATTGGACACTTTTGGCCCCAGGTTTAGAATTCCTATACCAAATGAACTCTAAGATCCCTTCTTCTTTGGATCTTATGATCTTGTGTATGCGGCACCAACATTTAGAAAATGTATTCGGGAAGAACAGAATCCCTTCCACTTCCTCCAATCCTCACAAGTCCACCTGGGTGTTTAAATGCTGCTTCCATTTTAGAATCCCATAAGGGTTCCCACTCTTTCCAGACCTGTCACATCGCAGAATTCTCTAAATCACGGTCAGTTTTAGTTCCTCCATACACTTCCTTGTGTCCCAGTCTCCCAGTCGCGTCCTGATACCAGAATCATAGACATTACAAAGTATTTTATTACATATTTGGCTGTACAAAGCATGGCGCTGAGCACCACATGAAGTGAGTTAAACAATCTCAAACCTTAGTCTCTAAGATCTAAGACAAAAATACTAACATGAACTTAAGCAATTGAACAAAGATTAACCAGAGACATAAAATATCCAATTATTCACATTATTTTTGGTGGTGGTGGTGGAGAGAAAATGCAAACTGTCAGGCAGGAAATGAATGGGGTCAGAGTGAATTGCTGGCTTCTCCAATAGTAGAAGCATCATAGTATTCAGACTCAGGCACCCTGGATTCAAAGAAATCCCAGCTCTGCCCCATTCTAGTCTAGCAACTCATTTCTCTGTGCTCCTTTTCTTATCTGGGAAATGAGAGGATGGACTAAATCTCTAAAGTTTCATCTGTCTCTGAGATTCTGTAATTTAGTTGGGAAAAGAAGGATTTCAAGAGTGATTTGGGGAGGGGACTGATGGTAGGACAGAATGAGCTGTCTAAGCATTCAGCATAGACTTTGGGAAGGCAAAACTATGATGATCTGAAGGATAGAGGAAATTGCCTAGAGGCAACCTGGAATCAGGAAGAACTGAGTTCAAATCCAGCCTCAGACACTTACTGGCTATGTTGCGCTGGGCAAGTCACTTATCCCCCATCTGCCTCAGTTTCTTCATCTGTAAAATGAGGATAATAATAGCACCCACCTTTCAGGGTTGTTGCAAGGATATAGAATGAGTTAAAATTTGTAAAGTGTTTTGTAAACTTTAAAGTGTTGGGGAGGTGACATAGGCAGGGGTAACCTCAAGCCGACTTAGAAACAAGATTCTGCATGAAACTCTAACTTTCATTCCCTGTCTTAGTACTGAAAATTTGTAAAGGAAGAACCACAAATAAAAGTTCATAAATGGCTATCTTTTTGTCTTCACAATCCTTATCCCAAAACTAAAGAGAAGGAAATTGGGGGGGAACCCTAAATTGAGTCTCTCCTTCAGTTCCTTGTCTCCTCTCCTGCTAGAATACTAGGTGAGATACAGCCATGATTTTGTGTGTATGTATAAAAAAGAGAGAGAGTAAATGTTTTATTTATGTTGTTTCATAAATTATAAGAGATTATTTTGTTCTGTAAAACTTCACAAAAGGATTTTTCCTTTTGTAAATGTATTTTTTTGTGCAAACTGTTTCTTCTTTTACAATATGACTAATACGGAAATGGGTTTTACATGATTAGACACATATAGCTTATATCAAATTGTTTACTATCTTAGGGAAGGGGGAAGGAAAAAAGGGAGGGAAAAATTTGGAACTCAAAATTTTCTAAATCATCATTACAATTTTATAAATCAATGCTAAAATTGTCTTTATATATAATTAGAAAAAATAAAATATAAAAAAAACAAACCTTCACAAAAGTCTTTCAATGATACCTCATCTTTAGCTGGAAGCAGCCTTACTTAGCTCCTTATTATCTATGCCAGTCATGTTCATGTTTACCAAGTGAGAAAGTCTTCAAGTATGAGATTGGCCATGAACTATGGGTCTGTAAGTTCCTCAAGTGGAAGAATTGTTTCATATTTTTCTTTATATGTCTAACAACTAACAGAGTACCTCGAATGTAATAGATGCTTAATAAATGCTGTTTGATTAATTGAAGGGCCAACCTAGCCAGGTTCCGAGAGGCTTAAAAACATGTTGGTGGCCACTTTTCTTTTTGGCAATAGTACAATCTTGAAGAATGTTTACTAAGACAAAGATGGGTTGAGATCAACATGGGAAGATGAGTAACCCCAAGAAAGAAATTATAGTTCCCTTTCATATTGGAAGTATCTATAAATGTCCCCAAAGGTTATTTGGTAAATCATATACCTCAAGGGGTTGGAAGAGGTGGGGAGAGGCAATAAACAACAAAGCCCAGAAATAAAATTGGCATGAGAACTTCTTGCATTATAGTCTGAAAAGCACATAATAGTTCAAAGGAGAAGAAAAGGGTAATTGCAAAAGAAATTTTATGGAATAAAAGCTGTTTTGTGAAATGAAGTTGTGTGTAACCTATTGAAATCAATATGAAAATGACTTCTTTTGTGTTGGGCAGAAGAAATGCCTCTAAGTACTATAGCTCACAAGAAACTCAGATTTTGCAACATGTCTAAGCTGTGCATTGATGAACGTATGATCCTTGCTCTGTCTCCTCTTCTTTTTTTTTATTTATTTGTTTATTTTTAGTTTACAAGATTCAATTCCTCTGTCTCCTCTTCTAAGTTACCTATTTTGAACTATCTATACTTGACCAAAGTTAAATGATCTATTTCAATTGAGAAATTCTCAGTGTCTAAGGTACACCACAATTCAACTTGCTTCGGGGGGAGGTCTAGGGAGCCAATGAGCAGAAATATAAATGGCCAATTATGATTTTTCACAGTCAATTCCTGGAGCTGAGCTGAGCTGTAGAAGAAAAATAGTGACAGGTTCCTAGTATGCTGATCTCTGGCATGAGATCACAGTCACTCAATCATGTTCAAATTAGTTGTCTCTGGCTGATGTTACAAACAAAGCTTCCCTTTTCATACTTTTGTCTCCAATGAAGACAAAAGACTCTGGTGGCTGTCATTTGAATAAAGTGCCCTGGGACTTTATCATCCCAAGGAAAGGAGAAGCCTATCTTCGCCTCCCTTACCTTCTTTATTAGGTTTTGACTAATTTCAAAGGTAGCCCACTGATTTAGGGAGCAGAAGTAAGTGGTGGTCTGTACTTTGTAGCTTCATAGCATCTTTACTTAATGACACATTCTTTTGATATATACCTCACATGATTCATTTTGTGCATTCTCAAGAGACTGACCAACTTCCTTCTATTCCCTGAATAATATATTAAGTTGAAAATGCCACCACCATTAACAATCAATCCAACATGTGATCTGCCCAGGTGATGAGGTAGGTAGCTAATATTAGTCACTGTAATTTATCAGGAGAATAACTCACTGATGATACATTTCATGAATGTATCATCAAACCATCTGTCATTCTAATGATGAACTTTTCTCATCTAAGAATCTCTTGTGACTGTCCTGAGAGGGAACTAAGGGAAATCAAATCCACTCCTATTATACTCCTAGGAAGCAAAAAAGGAAGCAGATACTCTATTTTTTTTTTAGCAAAGGGGCAACAAAAGTAGAGGTAATTATACATTTCTAGGTCAAGGTTCTTCAGAAGGTCAAATTATTTTCTTGTTCTGTGAAAGTTTAGACCTTCAGATCTTTCTCATACCATTCCCCAAACTAAAAACAGAAATATTTTTCCTCACCCCTCCTCTCTTATTAAGTACACACACACACACACACACACACACACACACACACACACACACACACACACACACACACACACACACAGTATCACAAGCACCTACCATCCTACCTACAAAGAAACATACTCCGTACTCTAGACAATTTTAATTTATTCTTCTGCCAAATTGATGGAGGACAAATTGGGCCTTCAGAGATAGATCTGTATTGGGTTGAAGCTATCAATCTTTCCACAGGACGAGATCACCAGGAAACTAGATAAAAAGGGAAAGGAAACTCTGAAATAAATTAATCAAATAATTCGGGTCAAATAATCATAATCATAATTGCTAACATTTATAGAGACATTTAAGGTTTGCAAAGAGTTTCTTCAGGTATTTCAAGAAAATGTTGTTTTTTAAAAAGTCAACAGCTCACATTTATGTAGTTCTAATGTTTAAAATGGGCTCCTCTCTCAGCTCTGATTCACTTGTTATGGATAGACACTGAGTAGGCCTCCCAGTCTGCATTATACTCAGAAAAGATCCACAACCCACCACATTTCCAGTTCTTTCCTTGTTCCTTCTGTTATCTCTTTCTTCCCTCCTCTGCTTGCCTTCTACATCAGAGAGCAGCGTTCTATGCTCACAACACCAACTAACAGCTCACTACTCCAGAGGTGGCTATCTAATGGCCTAACGGGTGGTTGAAAGCCAGCCTGCAGCCTATCCAGGGGAGGTTGTCTTTAAGACATGCCCTGAGGTAAGGTCGGGAAGGAGAGGGGAGGAAAGGTGTGTGTGTGTGTGTGTGTGTGTGTGTGTGTGTGTGTGTGTGTGTGTGTGCGCTCCCCAACCTCCACCTGAGCTGCAGCTCCCTGGCCATCATCAATTACTGGACCTTGATCGCCCAACTCAGCCCACTCTGTCAGCTCTGAATGGCAATTTGATTAGTTTAGTGAGCACAAGGCCAGTGTTTTCCAAGACTTAATTACTGCTGACTTTCCATAAAAGTAATTTCTCTCCCTGATGTACCGTTGCGTAAGGGAAAGCCTTGGGAGGGGAAAGCCCTTGATAGTCACCAAACATGTGGCCCTTGCCTTTGCTCTGATTGGGGTTTCAGTTTTTTCTCCCACCAAAGTCTTGAGGGGATTAGTCCTTGGACCCTTAGTTCATCTCCCCAGCAAGAAGAAATGAAGGAGTGAAAGGAGTAGAGGAACAGAAGGGAAAGACGCTTTCAGAACACTCTCAAGAAATTCTGGAAGTGAAGTTCCTCAACATCTTTTCTCACTAGTGGACTGCTGATACAGCCTTGGACTTCAAGTGTTCCCTTGATATTCCTAACTATTGCTCACCATGATAAGGCCCCTCCACTTTCATTTGCCAGCATCATGTCCTTTCTGAAAGAAGCCTCAAGACACTTAATGATCAAATCACTAAAATTTTATGGGCCTCAGTTTTCTCTTCTTTCAATTAAAGTAACTGGACTGAATGAATAATCCATGTTTCCTTCTAATTCTGACACTGTATGATTCCCAAGGCCTGGCGTTCAATGCTCCTCATGATTTGGCTCTGACTTACATTTCTTGTATACACACACACACACACACACACACACACACACACACACACAAACACACTCTATACCATCTACTTTGGGTCCCTCATATAAAATGGGCATAATAATAGCACTTACCTCCCAGTTTTGTTATGAAGGTCAAATGATACATCATTTATAAAGTGCTTAGCTGACATATAGGAGACACTTAAATCCTTTTTGTTCCTTTGTTTCCTCTTGAAATCACTTTGCATGACTACACATTTTGGGGGGACAGCTAGGTGATTCAGTGGATAGAGTACTGGACCTGGAGTCAGGAAGACTTGAGTTCAAATCCAGTCTACATAACTAGCTGTTTGATCTTTGTCATGTGGCCTAAACTCTCTTTGCCTTAATTTCTTCAACTGTAAAAAATGGTGTAATAGCATCTATCTCCGAAGGTTGTCACAAGGAGAAAATGAGATAATTAAGCATAACTCTTGGCACACAATAGGCCCCATTTGAATGTTAGTTATTATTATTAATTTTAAACTTATAAGATTTAGTGTTCTGGACAAATTGGCCTATCCTAATCTCATTCTGCCCTCATACCCTTTGCTGAGATGGTTCCCCAAAGTCTAGAAGATCACCACTCCAATCTTCCCATTTCCATCTTAACTATCCTTAACTATCCAAGATGAGACTTCCATGTGACATCTCTGATTATAGGAATTGGAACTGTAAGAGACCCTCCATTTACAGATAACAGAAACTGAACCATCACTGCCACCACTACAGCAATCATCATCACCATCTGGGACTCATCCCTGTCCACTTAAACTTCTCAAGCATTGGATTTGGAGCCTAGAGGGCTGTAATTTCAATCTTGGCTTTGCTTCTTACTAATTGTTTCACTTAGTCTCTGGGATTCAGTGTTCCCATCTGCAAAATGATAGCCTGAGAGATGAGTTCTAACATACCCAGCTCTAAGTGCTATGAATCCCATGCATTTAATAATTTTCTAAATTGTACTATAGTAATTTCTACTCTAGTTTCATCCATCTCCCTCTCCTCCAATTTCAAATTCCTTGAGATTAAGGATGAGCTCAGGAAATTTGTCCCCTCTCTTTTTTTCATCATTGTCTCCCCAGGGCCTAAAACAATGCCTTCCAACCGAAGACTTAAGCAAATGTCTTTTTTTTTTTTTGAGTTAATTCCAACAAATTAGACAGCCCAAAGGAGAGAGGAATTTCTTTTGTAAGTACCTGGAGGAATTGAAGTTCAAATTTAATAAAAAAAAAACAACAAAGAAACCTGGTAGTAAGGTTTGGCAAACTTTTAGAATGGGTTATTGGCTAATGAAATCTTTAAGAATAAAAATATTAATTAGCCTAAGCTCATTGAAGGCAGGGGAAAAGACAATATAAACTCCAGAACATTCATGTAGGCCTGGAATAGAAAGAGTTGAAGAAACTGGTATTCCAGGGCAAGCTAGAACCAGCTTCAACTAGCTTGCAAGAGTCCATTGTTAAATTTTCAGTGGGAGCATTTACCCCTCAGAAATCAACATCACAAATCAGGGCTTGATTTATTGTTTTGTTAATTGTTTAGACTTAAGAATGTGTTAATAATACTGATTGAACTTAAAAGTGTGTATGTATACTTTTCTTTCAGAGAACCTGCTTGTTAAACATTTACCAGTATTGCTTGAGATTATCAAGAGTGAAGTAGAAGTTGTATGGAATAAAGTCATCACCAGACTGGAGACCTGATAAATATACAATGATGATGATGATGACCACTGATATTTATATAGTGCCTTAAGGTTTGAAAAGTTTTATATTCATTATCTCATTTAAGCTCCACAGTACCCCTGCCTGAACTTCAACCTTACCTGCTCTCTATGTTCTCCCAGGAGACCTTGCAAGCCAGGGGGAGGCAAGCACAGCTGTTTAGGACAAAAGTCAAAAGTCGGAGAGCTGGGTGAGCTCTCATTTACTCCTCATTCATCTCCTGAACTGGGACCAGTGTTGGGAGGTGGAGCCCTGAGGCCAGTGTTCAGACTCCCCCTGTGTGGGCCACTGAGATCACCTATTCCAAAAAAGAGCCTTATAAACACAAAGGAGTTCTGGATGGACTGAGAAGCAAAATCTGTTAAGATTGAAGGTTCTTCCTTTCTCTTTACCCTTAAAAAAAAGAAATGAAATAGGAAAAAATAAATTTAAATGCTTCCAAATATGTCAGTCTCCTGGATTTAGAAAGTCAGGGGGCAACATAGTTTACTAAAGGACATTGCCGTGGAGCAGTCCTTTCCTGCCAGGTCACTTGAAATAGTGAGGAAGAGCCTTTACCTTACCCGGGAGCAAGTAATTCTCAGCTTCCACTCTCTTCTGGGAACATTAAATCCTGATACTAATTTTACTCTACCTCTTCTTCCTCTCCCCACCTCTCCCAACCACAAGGAAACCCTCTCCTGGGAAAAAAAGGCATTATAGCTCATATGCTCTTCCTCTTTCATGTGTTGGGTAAGGGGAGCAGTTGGGCTAGCTGGTAGTTGCATCTTCTGATATCCATAGGGTTAGCAGACCACTGGGAGTCAGGTAACATATGCCAGGAGTCCAATGACTCAAATGTTAGCCCTTCATCTAAAATGTGTGGGTAGGGAGGATTTGCAAAGAAGCAGGAGATTCTTCTCTTTGGTTCCCTTTTTTCTAGGGCCAGTTTTGGGTGGAGAACCAGGGAGGGGAAAAAGAAAGAAAGGAATTGTGTGTGCAGCTGTGCTATGGATCAAGGGCATCCATTTCTCTGGAAGTGGGAAGAGAAGTAAACTCTTTCCCAAGCTACCTATTAACACTTTGTCTGAGGCGCTTAGAAAACTCTAAGATAAAATAAACAAATAGTTTAATAGATGGACAGACCTAGAGACAATAAATCCATAGATACATTGATTGATGATTTTTTGCATCCCTTTGGTTTAACAATAGATATGAATCTGTCTTTCTAAATTTTTTGAATTCCTCTTTTTGTCTCTCCTCTCTTTTCTCTTTCCCTCTTTTCCTTCTCTCCCCTTCTTTATCTTCTTTAGTTCTCCCTTCTTTCTTCTTTCTTTTCTCCCCCTTCTTTCTCTCCTATTTCTCTCCTTTTCCCTTCTTTCTCTTCTCTATCTCATCTCCCCTCCTTCTTTATTCTCTCCCTCAAGTGTCATTGTCCTATCTCTTTCCCCTAGCTCTTTTTCTCTTCTCCTCCTTCTTCCCTATTCCTTTCTTATTTCATGCCCCTCTCTCCCTCTCTTTTTTCTTCCTTAAGCCTTCTTCCTCTTCCTTTTTCTTCACCTCTCCCTATGTCTACCCTATCCAGATGAGAAGGCTTACAACTCTTTGGGGGACAAGAAGCTGGCCTTATACAAATTTAATAAGAAGTGAGAACAATTACTAACTTAAAATAGAAAGCCAGGCCCTTTAATTGCTCCCTATAGCCATTTACATAAGAAAGTGAGGTTCCACTCAAATCTTTTCCACTTCAGAGGTCCCATAACTAGCATTCTACAGTTGCCTGACCATCCCAATTCTTGAATTCTGAGGTGCCCCACAAAAATTTCACATGTGCAGAGAGAGGAAGAGGGAAAGAAGTGGGATAAGGGTGGGAATAAATTCAGGAACAAGTATCACTTCCCTCCCTGCAAAATGAGCTCAGAAATTTGGAGAGCCCAGTTGGAGCTATTTTTACAATTTACATTTGGGATAGAAACAGAGATAATAGTCAAGATACTCAAAAACAGTAATATTGATTAAATAGCATCTGGAGGTATCATCATCATCAGACAGCAAATTAGAATATGACAGTATAATTATAACAAACAACCACCACAATAAGAAGAAATGTTCTGGAGTGAGCCAGATGTTTCCTTAGGCATTAATTTCATTTCCAGGGGTGGCTTCTTTGGGATTCTTCCTAGACACTCAGAAATGGACTCTGACATGGATCAGAAGGTGAACTTGATCAGAGACTCAGCTGAGAATAAGAGCTATTCTTTAGGATGGTATCCCTCAGTATTTAAACTCAAATTTTATATAGTGCCTCAAAGGACTTAAGTTATCTGAACAGAATAAACCTGATTTAGGGAGAGCCAGCGGGAAAGGTGTCCATCAGGAAGGCACATCCATACACCACAGGCAGCTGCAACTGGAACACCCTGGGTTTCCCCACGAGAGCACACCGCTATGGGAAATAAATCAACAAACAAAAAAAGGAAGGAGCAAATATCCTCTACCCCTTACCACCCTTTTTTGGTTCCCTGCTCCCTCCCTTAGGCAAGTATCACATGTGCTATCTGGTTACTGAATAAAGGCCCTCAGACTGTTCCCTTCTTTTCAGAACCTTACCTTTCCCAAAGCAGCTTCCTCCCTAGGAGATGGACTTAACTAGCAACTTTCTTTTCAGTAGTGAAGGACTTTATCACTACAGTAATAGCAGGAAAAACGGGTTCTTATTTTGCTGAGGGGCAGAGAGAAACCGTTAGAGAGGAAATATGCTTCTAGGACTAAAATGAAGAAAGAAATCCTTTTCCTCTCCTCCTCCTTTCCAACAGGATTTAATAGTCATTTATTTAAAACAAGTTCAGTCTTGTTTAAATGGAATGCCTAAGGCTACTTACTGTGCAGGTTAATGTCTTTTGATTTGCCTTTGGATGAGAAGGAAATAAACCCCAGATAACAACCCTTTGCTTATACTTATTATGCACAATTAAAATCCAATGACATAATAAGAACAAAGATTGGGTTCCTCTTCTCACCTTTTGTGATCCTCCAGTATAAACCTCGGGAATCTTCTCTCCTTCCCCTTGGCTGTGGGCATGAGGAACTTTTCGACCGGTAAGAGTGGCATGGACCATCTGGGTCAGAATCTGACCACTCAGAAGATGTTGAACGTCTTCTCCAGGATGCTTTGCATGTAATCTTTTATCATTAAAAATCAACATTGCTTCCAGTGCTCAAAGCTTAGAGCTCCAGATCGAGGACACATGTGTTGCCGGGATTCAATTCGTTGGGGAAATGCAGATTGGACTACAACCTACTGTGTTTGATTTATGAGCTGTTAGCCTAGCTATTGTTTACACATTACATTTCACAACTACTGTACAGGACTTGGCTGAGGGGGGAAGTGGGGGAAGCTAACTATAGAAGAAGGGGGCACACAACCACATAATCTCTCTCTCTCTCTCTCTCTCTCTCTCTCTCTCTCTCTCTCTCTCTCTCTCTCTCTCTCTCTCCTCTAAAATCTATGATCCTTAGCTAGTTTCCTCCCATCCCTCCAGTTCTCCACACCTCCCTCCTGTATCCTTAAACTTCCCCGAAATCTTGCTTAGATTTCTCTTCAAAAGGGAAAAACAAAAACAAAAGAAAAAAAACCCCAAAATCCTAAACTAGCTTCAGATTTTCGATGTAGGTCCTTAATGGCCTTTGTTTACTCTTCAGTGTTTGCTTCTTTATAAAGACACAAGGAACCTATAAAGAGAGGAGGCAAAAGCAACCTCTGCTGCCAAATCAATAGGGCCCCACCATTTCAGCAGAGTTTTCTTATTAATTATGAAAGGATTCATCTGATCCCTGCCAGAGAAGACAGTCTTTCTGTCCCTCTTCTGCAGCCCTTAATGGTGGTTCCTTTTCTAGCTCAGAACAGCCTTTCCCCCACCACAAAGCATTCTATCTTATCCTGCACGTGGGTTTAGAGAAAAGTGTTTTGAGTTCTACTGTTTAGCTATTGCACTGCCATCTATTTTAACCAATAGTGTTAGATGCTTGGGAGAGGGGGGAAATACAAGTTCAATACTCTAGTCTTTGCAGGTTTTTTTTTCTTTCTTATGTCCTGAAAAAGCAATTTTCTCTAACCTTTCCTGTTTATATTGTTTCCGTCTTTGTTATTATAAACCAAACCCCTAAAAAAACAAGTGTTTTTTCTTCTTAATTGAATAATTCACAAAGAAGTGTTTGACCCTATGGAATCAACAGACAGAAGAACCTCTTTTTATGAATTGTTATTACTTTTTAAGAGTGAAGGTTGTTGAATAGACAAAGCTTTTTCATATTTGCCTCTCTATCCTAGACAGTAAATAAACTACAGTTTTTCAGTTATGCTTCTCTCCTCCTAAGCCCTGTCTCTTTAATCGAAGAAATCAGTGTAAAGAAAGCAGACATGATATAGGAAACAAATGACACCCTCATTTCAAACAATAATTTTTATTTTATACTTCTTCTCTATACTTTGTAGCAAATCTTTTTTGCTGAATTTAATTTATAATAAACTTTTTTAAAATTACATCTCTCTTTTATTTTTTTTTAAATCAAGGCTCTTTATGTCAAAATCGTTATACTGTATTTTAGGATAACATTTAAGCCCCCTTCGTGATCTATACCGTTGGATATTCAGGTATTACTCTATGTGTAACATATAAAACAAGAGAGGAGGGAAAATAAAGGCAGTGAACTTGGAAAGATGCATTGACAACAGCAAGTAAAGCTAATCACCCAGCAACCTTAGCAGCATTCGGTTCCTGTGGTCATTTGATACATCTCTTCCCCCTCCCCCTCCCCCATCATTAAAAAAAAATTAAATCTGTCCTTTTTCTTTTTCTTGAGGAGAAATTCGCAGTGGAAATGATCAAAACAAGATTCTGTGGAAGAAAGATGCGACAGAGACTGTGAATTATTCACTAGGTGCTTCGCACGTGGACATCAATCTTGAATTCATTCCCCGTGGCCTTCTTTCCACATTTTCTTTCCTATTAAGAGGAGCCCATCATTTCTCACGTATTATCATGATTAATATATTAGGCGGCCCAGGGCCGTTCCTGAGATTCTTTTGGGAGAGAAAGTAAGAAGGAAAGAAAGAAAGAAAGAAAGAAAGAAAGAAAGAAAGAAAGAAAGAAAGAAAGAAAGAAAGAAAGAAA